>JAJOOR010005073.1:0-20409 GCA_036250505.1 Solanum acaule | reverse complement strand
AAGAAGTGTAGAGAACTTAAAGAAATTGTAGTTTAAAAGTGTGAGGAAACCGCTCTATTTATAGCTACCAAATAGTAGTATGAATAGGTGTTAATTGTGCCTTATTCGAAAAGTCACAACCTTTCATAAAAGTCACTGCTTATCGAAAAAAGTTACAACTCATCAGAAAAGGCACAACCCTTTAGAAAAGTCACAACCCTTCGAAAATATCACCACCATTCGGTAAAGTCACAACTCATTGAAAAAGTCACAACCCTTTGGAAAAGTCACAACTCATTGAAAAAGTCACAATCCTTTAATTTGAAAAGGTATCTACTTTCAATATAATAACATTATTTAAATTAATAAATAAAATAAATTAAGTATTTTTAATTGGGGGTGTTATAGTAATTCAACTTTCAAGTTTGGGAGTTCATGCTTTTAAGGTAGTATAGATAGATAGATATAGATATAGATGGAGCCATGTTGAAATCCCATGACACATGTCATGGTTTTCTCCTCGCTTGAGTAAGGGGGTTTCCACATAAACTCTTGTGTTCTTATTTTAAGCTTTTACTTTACACATTGTTTTATTGAGTCAAGAGACATGATCCATTGACTAGTAGTGGGCATATGTATTTCATCAATGTCATTTACCTATTGGAAAATGCTTATCGATAGGGTAGAGTTCATTGTACGCAAAAAATAACCTACTAAAGCATGTATTATTGCAAGTATCTGACAAAATCTTACCATCAAGAAAGGAAAACCCCTGGTATTTACATAAATTATAAAAACAACCCATAATGTACATATAAAAACTCATGTAGAAAATATCAATCTTTTGAAAATCTTTACGGAATAAGATTCGACAGATAGTATAGTAAATATGCCACCTTAAGTAGAGTTTTTATTACCATAATCCATGTGGGATTTGACCCAAACTATTGAATTACTATATTTGACTTCGATCACGTGCACTAATTATAAAGTTTGATTTAAGTAGCTGATCAAATTTTGACATTATTATCAGGGAATGCGATTGTGAAAATTACTTCAGTTTTCTTTGTATCTTTTGCCTATCCCATCAAGATCATATATTTTGAAATGTTAACAGGTAATCATGTCTAGGAGAGGAAGGAATATATCAGATAACCTGAACAAGTTATGTATGTTATCCTGAAGGCCGAGCACTATTGGTGTGATGCAGATGTGTGATCCACTTTGGGGTCATTGGGATTAGTTTTTATCGTTGTGTGAATTGTCATATAATAAAATTTATATTTATAGTATTGACATGACACCATTTGACTCACTGCAGAGGCGTATCCAGGATTTTGAGATGATTAGTGCACTATTACGAAAAATGTGGATCTAAGATATAAATATTATATGTATAATATTTAGGTTCTTATCACTAAAAACCACTAATATTTTAAAATTATAGGTACAAAATTATTTTTTAATATATCCAAACGACTTAGAGAGGCGTTATCCAATTTTAGAAAGGAAAATAAAACAAGATAAAAAAAGATTCAAAATGCTAGCCTCACTTAGAGAGGTGCACCAAATCATCATCGCAAGACATTATATGATACTTCAAGTGTGGGTTCATACATCTATTTTTAAATATTTTTTGAAAATATAACACTCCTATATATGATTTTAGGAGGGGATCATGGGTTCACGCTAACCTGGTGACCCCCTCCTAGATACGCCTTGTGTACACCTCAAACTTCGTTCAGTTTTTAGTTTAAGGTCAACTTAAAATGACCAAATATTTTAGTAAATAAAGAGTAGGTGGCCCATGAGATATAAAATCGAAGGTCTTTGAGTCTTCTTTCCAATGCCGCCAAGTTGGCTAATATTTTAGCTTGGAGTAAAACGTTATGGCCATTTGAGTGACGCCTCTCTTGCTAAGGATTTCCATCTATTTAAGGAAAGGGTATTTTGGTCTTTTCCTTACCCCCACTAGGCCTAAAACATTTTTCCACTCCTAATAAAGGTCTAGTCAGATATAGACCAATTTTCCACGTTCCTAAACTCTTAGAGTGTGAGAAAAGGGTTTCAAGAGGAGAAAATGCGTAGAGTTTCAAGTGTTCTTTCAAGGTATTTAAGCTTCTCACACTGTTGAGATTTTTTGTCCACACATTGTACATCTAATTTCATTCCTGAAATAGTATATCGAGAGATTCTTGAAGTATTTTCTTGATTTTTGTCACATTCTTTAATAATTGTGTGTTTGAGTTCTTGAATTGATGATCATGAGTATGAGTTTAGTTTCTTGATAGATATTGAGTGGAATTTCGATGGTTTAGTGTTGGGTTTGTAAATCAAAAAGGGTTTAGAAGAAATCACTTGAATCTAGATGAGTTAGGACCCGAAAATTAGAAGAAAACTTTGTCAGCTTTCTGGGCAGAAGGGTGGGGAAACATCCATCCATAGTGCCAGAATTACTGGTCTGTAGTTTGGGGCCTAGCGCGGCCTTCCAGCAGTGCATCCCAAACCCTATCAAGTAGTTCGAGGGGTGGTGCCTACGCCACTCAGTGCACCAGGGTTGCCAGGTCCTTTTCTTTTCCATCCTTCTTTCCAGGTGTGTTCTTTCTAATCGTATTGGTGTTCTCTTCTTGATATCAACTCTTAAAGTCTACATTAATCCTTGAGAGATCCTACATGTCCTAATCACAAGTCTTCAATTCACATTTCAAATTAAAGTAAAGTTAAGAGGAATGTTCAGGAGGTCCTTTTTGCGAATTCTTAAAAATGATTATAGTTTTGAACTAAATCTTGAGTAAATAAGTATGAGAATGAGGGGAGTTGTCTTTCACATTTTTCCTTACCAAATATCCAAGAGAATTGGCAATATAGCTTATGAGTTGGAGCTACGATCAGAGTTAGTAGCAGTCCATCCGGTATTTCACATTTCTAAGTTGAATAAGTGAATGGGACATCCTTCACATATGTACCTACCAATAATATCAATATCAAGGAAAACCTATCTAATTATGAGGAGATGCTCATTCAGATTCTTGATCAACAGGCTCACAAGCTGAGAACCAAGGAGGTTGCATTATTCAAGATCTTATGAAAAAATCAATTTGTTGAGAAAGCTACTTGGGAGGCCGAGGAGGATCTGAAGAAGAGATACACACATCTCTTTCCTTCCAATGAAATTCCAAACCAATGTACTAACTCTTTGTGAAGTAATATTTAATTTGATATGTTGAATTATGTGGATTCTGTGTTGTGTGCTAGAGTTGGGGTTGTTATATGCCTCCCACCCTTATTTTGCATAGTGTGATCTCATTCGAGGATGAATGTTCCCAAGGGGAGATATTGTAACACCTCAGACATCGATCAGTTTTTAGTTTTGGGTCAACTTCAAATGACCATATCTTTTAGCACATAAAGAGTTAGGTGTCCCATGAGGTATCAAATAGAAGGGATTTGAGTTCTCTTTCCAACGCCGCCAAGTTTGCTAATTTTCAAGCTTGGACTAAAGAGTTATGGCAACTTGAATGAAGCCTCTCTCATTAAGGCTTTTCATCTATTTAAGGAAAAGGTATTTTAGTCCTTTCCTTACCCCACTAGCCTAAAACGTTTTTTCATTCCTAATAAGGGTCTAATCATATTTAGACCACTTTTCCATGTTCCTAAACACTTGGAGTTTGAGAAAAGGGTTTCAAGAGGAGAAAAAGGGCAAGGTTTTAACCATTCTTTCAAGAACTAAGGATTTTGCCAAGAACAAGTGTTCTTTCGAGGTATGTAAGCTTCTCACAATATTGGGCATGTTCATCCACATGTCGTACATATAATTCAATGAAATCGTATATTGAGAGATTCTTAAATTATTTTCTTGATTTTTGCCTCATTATTTAACAATAGAGGTTTTGAGTTTGTGAGTTGATGATCTTAAGTATGGGTTGAGTTTCTTGATAGAGATTGTGTGGAATTTTGATGACTTTGTGTAGTGTTTGTATATCAAAAAGGGTTTAGAATAAATCACTTGATTCTAGATGAGTTGGGACCCAAAAATTAATAGAAAAATTCATCGGATTTCTAGGAGGAAGGGTGGGGCGTCACGCCAGCCATAGCACCCAAACTACTCGTCACTAATTTGGGGCTTGGCGCACCATCCTTCTTTTTGGGTGTGTTCTTCCGAATCGTATTTACATTCTCTTCTTGATTTTAAATCTTAAAGTCTTCATTAATCCTTGAGAGATCCTACATGTCCTAATCACATGTCTTTAGTTCACACTTCAAATTAAAGTAAAGTTAAGAGGAAAGTTCAAGAGGTCCTTTTTCAGTCATTTTGAGAAATCTTAAAATTGATTATAGTTTTGAACTAAATCTTGGGTAAATTAGTATGATAGTGAGAGAGTTGTATTTCATGTTTCAAAATGAGTATAAGGGAAATAAGTATTTCCAAGTGTAACACTTTTACATTTGAAAGAGAGAAACTTTGATTTCTAAATGAGTTTATGAGTTCACAGAAATTTCAGAGCATTACATCTTTAAGGGGGTCTTTTGAGTGATCACCTCGAATTGAGAAAAAGTTATTTTTTAACATTTGAGCATGAGTTATATATTATTGGGAGTAGTATTGACCACCGATATGGGGATGAGTTCAGACAACTCACATTCCTCATAAACTATGTAGCCAACATGGGTAAAGGATCATACTTTTTAGACGAATCCTTATTGCTTTTAAGCATGTCTTAGTGGATCCACTTAGTTGAGGTGTTATATACCCAAGCAAGGTATAAGACAGTTCTTGCAACATAGGTGAGACGTTGTATCATCACATAGCTCATTGTGGTAGTTATCTGTTTGAGAATCTCCCAAATAAGAGTAAATAGTATGTTATTTTATTTTTATACATTTTGAGTTGATATCTACTCTTTTAAAATCTTTATATATTGCATGTCTTATTGTTGCTTTCATATTGGAGTTGGCTTGAGGTGAGTATTGTCTTCCCATGTTATTTGTGCAGCTATATATATGTTTCAATTTTCCCTTACATACTCGTACATTTAATGTACTGATATCATTCGACCTCCTATTTTTCTAGAGTAAGTCTTCCGCTAAGTAGTTAGCCAAGCCAAGGGTTATCTAGGGGACCAACGATGGTTCTCGAGTGCCAGGCACGTCCAGGGTGTATTCTCGGGGAATGACAATTTGAGACACTTTATGGAAGAAGGTGTACATCACCTAAAGGGTGGTTTAAGGCTTATGATGAGAAGCCCTTAGGCGTGTAATTTGTAAAGGAATCATACTTATTGAAACTTTACCACAAATGCAGACCCAAGATTTTATCATAATCGCGGAGCTATAGAAACTAGTGGCTTACAACTTAAAGATAAGAATTCTTTGTATGTTGAAGACTTGAGGATATCTAGTGGAGCAGAACCCAATAAGTACATTTTAAAAAAAAAGATCGTTGTTAATTGTTGTATGGTACCTGAGTCATCTGTAGAGCTTAAAATGATAAGATATCATTTTGACTTGTTAATATGAAAAATGATCAAAGCTTAATTCTGGGATCCTTAGTAGTATTGGTTTCTACTTCGACCCTTAGTAGTATTGTTTTCTACTTCGATTACTCCAATAATTTGAAGTTGTACACTATAATCTAAGTTTATATCATTATGTGTTGGTATTAGTTACTCCATTTGTTCCTATTTAGTTGTCACCATTTTAGTTTTTACGCTCTTTAATAAACTATGTGAGTTTACCATTCTACTCTTTTTTTGGTCAACATTAGGTGTTGCCCATTTATTAAAATCCAAAACACAATGAACCAGGCCGAAAGTCGCCCAAGTCTAATACCAAACGTCCAAACCTAAGATTTAAAAAAAAATGGAAAGAACAAAATCAAATCTCAGACAACTAAGGCAGCGTCTTCTTCCTTCATCAGTTGTCCTCATCACCTTTCCTCAAAAATGGCCACACAATCTTTAATTTCTATTGAACCAATATTATTAAGATTCAGTGGATTTAACTTAGACACTTATCCTCTCACAAGTTCTATGAAATCAACCTCCTTGAAGACTTATTTAGATCACAATGGGTTCTAGGACATTAAGGCTAAGAGCCATCGATCTTCTTGAAGTCTCAAACCAACCTAAATACATCCCTTGAATCTTTCTTTACACACATAATGAGTTCAGGAGAACTGATAACACCATGAGAAGATCCATCTCCAAAATGTATTTTCGACTCGTCTGATCTATTCAATTTAATGCTTTCGGAAACAAACAACAATCAATCAATATGTGAATTTCTTATCATTGTTATTGTAGATAATATCTTTCTTCCAAATCACCAGAGACCTTTTTGTTGCTTAGTCATTAATTTTCCAGCTATGTATTGAATCCCTTGTTTTGCATCTTTCTAATCCGTAAATTTGGAATTTTTCTTTGTTCCATTACTAATATTGTCTTGTATGCTATTAAATTGGTTGACATCAGTACCTGCAAAATGAGCAACATGATTAGCTTAAAAATCATCCAAGTTGTTTCCTTCCTTGAATCTCTACACCACCTCCACCTCTACATTCATCATCCATCTTTTTATACATTGAATGTCAACTAAGATTTACCATGGAACTACCCACACTCTATCCAACAACTTTTTAACAATTAATGAATCAGTTTCCATGATTAAAGGAAGTAAGATATTTTCTAAGCAATATTTCAGTCCTACTCTAAATGCTTTCACTTCTGCTACAACGGCAGTACATATTTCTACATTACTATCTTCAACAAAGATTAGGTTGCCTTCCTCATCTTGAACACAGAAAGTTGTGGAACCACGCCCAAGATTCCTTTTACTGGTGCCCTCAGTATTGTATTTGAATCGACCTATGGGAGGATGCTCCCAATACACAACTCTACTACAGATTGGTGGTGTATATTCCTCCAATACCTCGACTATCAAAGGCTATGTGTTAGGAATCTTAGCCATGGATATCTACCTTTGCCAAAGAGATACAAATAATTGTTACTCTTGGTGTGTGTAGACATAGTTCCTCCATTCTTAACAATGTTCCTTCTCTTCCATATTTGCCAAACAATAAAGATATGAACAAAGGTTTTATCTTGCTTCCAAAATTAATTTCCCACCATAAATTTATCACTTGTCTGAGTTGAACCATTGGTCCTTGAATACCTGCTACTTCGTTCTGCAAAATTGTATCCATACAATGTAAGTTGTAGGGTAATGGAAAAAGAGGTTATCATATGTCTCCTCTACATTATTGTTGTAAATATAGCATTTATAGAATCAGTAACTCTCATTCTCACCAGCACCTCTCTAATAGGAATTCTCATATGCCACAGTCTCCATATCAAAAAGGAGATTTAAAAAGGCGACCCTTTCTCCCATATAAACATTGTGTTCTCCATCCTATCATTCTTCCCCTTATTAGATTACAAGCACTATCAATAGAAAATTTGCATGTACTAGTAGGCATACATCATGGCTTATCTTTGTCATCATATCTATGAATGTTGGCCAATTTCATACAAATGTGATTACTGACTTCTTCAGTAACAATCTCATTCAACAAAGTGTTATTCCATCCCTCCCTTAGCATTAGTTGATTTAGATCTTCTATGTGACCATGAATATAGTCAATGGGCAAGTAGTAGTGTAATGCCCCCAACTGAGTCCAGTTATCAAACCAAACACTACACTATATTGCTTGAATTGAGAAACAAGACCAAGACACTGTTTTGCTTAAATTGAAGGCAAGTGTTCATAAGCAAAAAGTAATGGATTTTGAACAAGGGGGAGATGATTTGTTGAGGTATCAAGGTAGATTGTGTGTACCAAATGTGGATGAACTCTAAGAGAGGATCATGGAGAAAGCTCATAGCTTTAGATACTTTATCCATCCTGGTTCCACAAAGATGTATCATGACTTCAGAGAAGTCTATTGGTGTAGTAGTATGAAGAGGTGTGTTTCAGAGTTCATTGCTAAGTGCCCAAATTTCCAACATGTCAAGGTAGAGCACCCGAGGCCCGGTGGTATGCCTCAGAACATAGATCTTTAAGAATTGAAGTGGGAGATTATCAATATGGATTTCATTACTGGTTTACCATAGTCTCGCAAGCAGCATGATTCGATTTGGGTGATTGTAGATCGCATGACTTAATCAACCCATTTCTTACCGGTAAAGACTACCTTTTTGGCAGAAGATTATGTCAGGTTGTATATTCAAGAGATAGTCAGATTTCATGGAGTTCTGCTGTCTATCATTTCAAATAGAGGTGTGCAATTCACTGCACAATTTTGAAAGTCTTTCTCAAAGGGTTTGGGTTCAAAGGTGAACCTTAGTACTACTTTTCTTTCTTAGATTGATGGTCAAGAAGAGCGTACGATTCAGACTTTAGAGGATATATTGAGGGCGTGTGTGATCAATTTCAATTTTAATTGGGATAATCACTAACCTCTCATTGAGTTTGCTTACAACAATAGTTATCACTCTAGCATCCAAATGGCTCCCTATGAGGCTTTTTATGTGAGAAGATGCAAATCTCCTATTGGATGGTTTGAAGTTGGTGAGGTGGGGTTGATAGGACCATACTTGGTTCATCAATCTATGGAGAAAGAGAAGATCATTCAAGAAAGGTTAAAAACAGTGCAAAGTCGCCAGAAATCCTATACAGATGTTAGGAGAAGAGACTTGGAGTTTTAGGTGGATAATTGGATGTACTTGAAGGTTTCACCCATGAAGGGTGTTATAAGATTTGGTAAGAAGTGGAAACTCAGGCCCCGGTATATTGGTCCTTATAGGATATCTCAGAGAATTGGCAATGTAGCTTATAAGTTGGAGCAACCGCCAGAGTTAGCAGCCCATTCGGTGTTTCACATTTCTATGTTCAAGAAGTGTATGGGTTATCCTTAACTTAATATACCTATTGAGGATATTGGTATTAAGGACAACCTATCTTTTGAGGAGATACCCATTGAGATACTTGATTGTCAAGTTCACAAGTTGAGAACCAAGGAGGTAGCATCAGTCAAGGTCTTATAGAGGAATCAATTTGTTGAGGAAGCTACTTGGGAGGCTGAGGAGGATATGAAAAAGAGATACCCATTGTAACACCCTGTATACGAAAAAGGGAAATATGCCAGATTTTTGGAAGTTGCAGATACCATCCACGAGGACCAACGACGATCCGTAGGTGGAACCACAGACCGTGGGTGGGTCCGTGGATTGGCCATTCAAAAATGGTCCAGGCCATGAATGATGACTAGACCTAAGGGCCACAAGTGGGACCACAGTCCGTAGTCCAAGGGTCCATCAATTAGCCAGAAATCTCTAAAATTAATGACTATTGTACAGGACGGACCTTAGGTCCATCCACAGTCCATCGATGGGTGGTCATAGGTCGTCACCTAGAAGTTATTTTAAGGGGCAGTTAGGTCTTTTCCTAATTAATTAATTCCAATATTATGTCATTTTGCCTAAGTTTAGAACCCCTATATATGCCTTTTTACCCCCAAATTCGCCCCATTTAATTCATTCTTCCAAATTCCTAAAAGAAAACTAAATTACTCTCAAATATTCTCTCTCTAGAACATTAAGAAGAAGAAGAAGATTCAACCTAGGGTTTCAAGCTAAGGTTCCAATTCTTCCATTGAAGGATAGAATTTGGATTCAAGGTATGATAGTTTTCATCCATGGAGTTCCCTCAAAATCTCCAATTTCAAAAAGGGTAGAAATCCCCAATTGTTAGGGTTTTCTTCAAAAGCCATGTGTTCTCTTCAAAGTTGATTTTAATGATTGAATTATGTTATATTAAGCATGAATTGATGAATACTTATGATGTTTCCCCATGAACCCGTGTAAATCCCATATTTCTCAATTATGATGATATGATGTGGGTCTTTGTTGAACTTAAGAGCAGTTTTATGAATTAATGCATGAAGTGATAAAATCACATAAATTTATGATGAAATCCCTATCTAATGCTTGAATTCTAGATGCGATGATTGAAATTAGGCTTTGAGCCTTGAAAAGGTAAAGTAGGAGACTATGCATGTTTGTATGAAATCTATGTAATGCTTTAGTGATGCTTTGAGAGTAGAGTATCAATGATTATCATGTTGTTGTTGTGTTGTTGAAAGGACATTCTCATAAACACATATGAACATTATGTGAAAGGTTTTCTCACATAGTAAGGATTCTTAGGTTGAATGGCTTTCTCACATAATTGAATTAAAGGCTAAGAGCCACTGTGAATAAATCATGGATGGTGAAAAGTTTACTCATGAATGGTCTAAGGAGGTATTCTAATATAAGATAAGTCAAGACTTAATAACTACTCCATGGGATTTATTCTTAGAATTGAGTGGACATTGATATGAGAAGGAAGCCCTCACGTCAGTAGAGGCCGAGTTTCTAGAAGCAATCTCTTGAGATGGAAGCCATCACGTCAGTAGAGGCTGGGTTTCTATTAACAATCTCCTTATCCCATAAATTACGTGCCCCCATAGGATGTTTAGCTAATGGATCCATTTAAGCTAAGAGTTCTTGGTTCTACCTTAGGTAAGTAGGACAACCCTTTTCGGTGTGGGAGACACTGGGTGATCATGTTATAGCTCAGATGGTCTCAATGTCGGTTAAGGCTTATTCCTACAATAACATGAATATTGAACTAAGGTTACTTCAAGAAATCTCACATGAGTTCAAAGGTTTTAACGATGATGTTAGCTTACATTGACTATTATGTATGACTTATGATTTCTAACCGGCCTCTTATATCATGTTTTAACTTGGTCATTTGCATGTCATGAAATGAAACGTCCCTTTTAGCATGTTTTAAATGTTTTATTCATGTCTATCATACTTAGTACCTTTTCGTACTAACACATACACTTGCCTACATTTTTCCCAAATGTAGGGTCCGACAGTCAGGGTCACCAGTTTTGTGGCTAAGTGTTGAGTTTGAGATTTCCGAGCTTTGGTGAGTCCTCATGCTTCAAGGACGGAGTTTGTTGGTTTAGTTTCTTTCTTGTATTTCCTTTTTGGACATGATGTATGGGCTAGGCCCAATTTCATTCTATTGTATTAGATGGCTATGATGAGACATGAGTTTAGACTTCCGATTTGCCAAAAAATTGGTTTGGACTTAAAAATATTGTTTTACTCTTTATTGTCCTATTTCTTATGTTATGAAAGCTAAGTGACTTGTATGGAGTCCTTCGGGGATATATACGTCATGTTACATCTAGGGGGTACCCCTGGGTCATGACACCCACATCTCTTTACTTCCGAAGAGATTCGAGAAAAAGGTAATGACTTTTTGTAAAATGCTCTTTAAATTGATATGCTATGTTGTGATTAAATTGCATGTTATGTGTTTGAGTTGGGTGTTCGATGTTGCCACCCTTAGTTCTAGTTAGATTGATCTTATTCAAGGATGAATTTTCCCAAGGGGAATTATTGTAACACCTCGGTTTTAGAAAGAGTTAATTTTAGAAAGAACTAAATTGGAAAGAGCTAATTTGAGATTTGTGCAAGTTAGACTTCAATTGTGAGTTTTGGGTCAACTTCAAACGATCATAACTTTCAGCACAAGATGAGCTGGGTGGCCCATGAGATATCAAATGAAAGACCTTTGAGTCCTCTTTCCAATGACACCAATTTTTCTAAATTTTGATTTTAGATGAAGGAGATATTCCCATTTGAGTTCAGCCTGCCTAGTTAAGGAAATTCATATGAATTAAGGAAGGGTATTTTGGTCTTTTCCTTACCCCACTAAGTTCACACATTTGTTTTCACCCAAATTAGGGGTCAAAGATGTTTAAATCAGTTCACTCTAAAGTATAAAACGTTTGGAAAGTTAGGGCAAGTTCAAAGAGGAGAAAATGGAGAAAAGCTTAAGCATTCAAGATTTCCTTGCGAGCTTTGAGGAATTTCACCAAGAATTTGATATTTCAAGGTATGTAAGCTTTCATAGTGATGGGTTCATTCACCCTTACTCCAATCATGAGGTTCTTTATTGAATTTCATCCATGAAAATACATGTAGTGAGGTTCTTGATGAATTTCCTGATGTTTTGTTCTTTTTTCTTTGTAAATGGGGTTTTGATGAGTTCTTAAGGCGAGGGTTTTGAGTTTGAGAGTGGTTCTTGACGACATTTGAGTATATTTTCGTTTACTTATGTTGGGTATAATAATCTAAGAGAATTTGGAAGAAATTAATCAATTTAAGGTGAATTAGGGCCAAAATTCGAGAAAAATAATTCGTCGGAACTATCTGGAAAAAGGCTAGGGCGTCGCGCCCCCAGGCGCCAGCAGTTTGCCAGAAACCAGCACAGTAAGGGGATTCCTTGCATGGTGCGCCACCTCTGCGCCACAAGCGTCATGCCACTGTTCTTCGTCATACTCGTTTCGCACTTGTTCCTTTGAGTCAAACTTTCATTTCATTCTTAATCCCAACTATTTCAACCTTCATTAATAATCGAGAGATCCTATATATCATGAATCATAACTCTTGAATTCACCTTTCAAATTCAAGATACAATTAAGAGTAAAGTTTGAGGGAGTCGTTTTGAGAATATTTTTACAAACTTTTAAAAGTTGTTTTAAGACTTGAGTACTTGAGCATGAGGATGAGGAGAGTTGAGTTCATGTTTTCAAAATAAATATAAGGAAACTAAGTATTCCCAAGAGTAAATATTTTATATTTAAAATGAGAGGAAACTTTGATTTCCAAATGAGTTCATGAGGAGTTTTTTGAGTACTATCTCTTTTAAGAGAACCTTTTGAGTATTAACCTCAAAGTTTGAGGAAAAGGAAAAAAATTTTAAAATATGAGCATGAGTTATATTATTGGAAGTAGTATTGAGCACTGATATGGGGACGAGTTCAAACAACTCAAAGTCTTCATAAACCATGTACGCCAACATAGGTAAAGGGTCATCCGTTTTAAATGATTCCTTATTGCTTTTAAGCATAGCTTAGGGGATCCACTTAGTTGAAGATGTCTTATAATCCGGCAAGGTATAGGACAGTTCAGACAGTGTGGGCGAGAAGTTGTATCATCACGTAGCTCATAGGGATGGTTGTCGGTTAGAGAATCTCCCAAATATGAGTAAAACAATTTATTATTGTATTCTAAATACATTGAGTTATTATCTACATTTTAAAAGATTTATGTATACGGCATCTTTATGGTTGAGTTGAGTTGAGATGAGGTGAGTATGTTCTTCCTTTTTATCGGTTAAAGTTTATGTCGGTGCTTTAGAATTCCCCTTACATGCTCATACATTCCATCTACTGACGTCATTTGGCCTGCATCTTTCATGATACAGATACAGGTAACCAGGGTCATCAACAGGCGGTCTGTTATTACCACTTGCAGTTCCAGAGTTGCTTTGGTAAGCCTCTTTGCTTCCGTAGGATTCCACTTTTATTTTCAGTCTTATTAAGATGTTGTGGGTCTTCTCCCGACGTCTATCATAATAGACAATAGTGTTTTGAGAAGTTTGTTTCATTTTCAATTGTTAATGTTCAAGACTTAAGTTGCCTCTTTTGGCCAATTGAATGTCTTTAAATATTCTGAGTTATTTGTTTTGAGAGTTTTGAGAAACCTTTACTTTTGAGTTCATATATTGTTGAGTAAGTCTTCCGCTGAGTATTGAGTCAGGCCAAGGGTTCTCTTGGGGACCAGCAATGGTTCTCGAGTGCCATTTACGTCCAGGGCATAGGCTTAGGGCGTGACAATAATCTCACCTTTTAATAAATCAAAACGATAATTAATATGTATAGATCATAATAGTTGTATCAGGATTAAGAATATAAGTACATTTAACAGTTTAAAGAACATGTTTTTGCCAAGCAATCTAAAACAACTATCTCTACTCAGTCTCGTTTAATACATACAAAATGCACTAGCACAAGAAATTGGAACTATATTGTTCCCATAATTAAGATAAATTATATATAATCTTATGCTAAAATCGTATCGATAGCATGCCTAATTTCCATCTTAGATTGTGAAATAAAATTATTTATACTTATAAGAATTGGTGTTCTAATCCTCTGTCTATAAGCTAAAACTCTATATACTAAATCATCTACTATCTAAGTAAACAGACACCATAAAAAATGATATATTTAAACGTATATTAAAACTGAATAAATAATTATTCAATAATAAATATTATATCTAGACATATGGTTAATAGTATATATCCCAACAAATGGTAGACCAAATCGTGACAAAAGCATGCATATGAAGTCAAGATTAGTCAAAATTAAATTTTTCGGGATAACGAAACATTTCAAATCATGTGGATCAGTTGAATTTTAAAAATTATTTCGTAGATACTCTTCTTTTTTAAGAAAATCATAAATCGAGTCCTTAAAAATAGCTGTTAAGAATTAAAGAAATGAATCAAACCCCGCCCATCTCAATAATAGAAAGCAATATAAACAATAAAAGGAAAGTCTACAAGGTTTTTGAAGGGTTTCTTGACTGATTTTTCCTCTTCTTTTCCATTTTTGTCATCGCTGCCACACTGACCTACTCCTTTGGTGGGTGAGTTGTCCTTGAGGTGAAGAGATCTAGGCTATTGTTGGTCGAAGTTCGGTTCGCACAACAACACCATTGAGAGTTTCCATCTTCTTCTGAGTTTTGGTAGGGAGACCTTCGCATTCTTTCGTACTCAATTGTATGCTTTATCTTGTTGGATTTGATCCTATTGTGTATAATCTTGTTCCTATACTATTGAATCTACCGACTTTACCTTTTTTTCAAATCTATCATAATCACCTTCAAGTATATCTCCTAAGCTTTTAGATAATTTACCCTTTATCAAGTCTTTTCTTTGATGGAGAATCTCATATGGATAATAATATTACCATCTAAAGATTAGACCATCCAAAGTTTATACTAATTCTTTTGCTTTACTAATGCATGTATCTATTAGGTGTGTATTACTTGGAGAAGGTGCTACATCAATCTGAAGGTTTTACTGATCGTGTAGTTATTGTATCTTAGTTGAGTACCATTTTTAACAACTCTTCACTCTTATCAGGTGTGTGGTACTATACCAGTTGAAATTACTTCCGACTTTAGAAGATTGCATTAGATCTTTACCTATAAATTGCTTGTGTACGCTCCCTGAAATGAGTTAAACTCATAAGAAACTACAAAATCAAAAATGAAATTACCAAAATAATCAAAAAGTGTATTATCCTCTCTGAAGTGTTGTGTTTTTACTGATAGAGTATTCATTCATGATTCTTTTGATGGAGATTACCTCCACTTTCATACTGCAAATACAAGGGTTATCTCAAAAAGCAAAAAAACTAGCCAACAAAATACAGATAGAGAAATGTAATCTAAAACACCATGTGCTCACCCTCGCCTCTAAAATTTTAGCACTGGTAACTAGTGCTCGGACATGCATCACGAAACAAATGTCGAGTGTAGTATGAGTACCAAAACAACAGGTACTAAATAAGCATCATTGGCCGACTGCGCAAAAAACGTAAAAACAATATAGAATGCAAGAACAAAACACAAACAAATGTCAAGAGCGGAACTTAAAAGAGATGCACACGAGTGTACTAAGAACATAAATAAAATAACTACAACTAACTAAACCTAATCCCCCCCCCCCCAATAAACCAGAAGGTACACTCATGCACAAGTTTAAGTAACAACCCGAAAAACCCCATAAGCCCGACAAGTACAAATAATAGCTAAAACAACTAAGAGTGAAACCAATGAGTCCAGAGACGCAGAAACCTTAGCCCGGACCTCGAACTACGAATAGCCTCCCAAGTAACCAATAAGATTTTCCCATAGATAAGGAGTACGTAGCTCCGACCTTAAACTGTGGATAGCCTCCAAAAGGGACAATAAACTCATCCAATCCAGGAAGTGCTTAGCCCGAACATCGAACCGTAGATAAGCCTCCAAAGTATCCAATAAGATCTAGTCGATATCTATCAACTTTGTAGAGGATAAAAGACCCCGAACAATGGACTGCGGTTGTAGATCAAATGCCCAGTCCTCGAGTTTGAGAGTATCATAGTTTTCAAGGGATCCCATGTCAAATCATCATCACAGAACCACCATGGACCGACGTCCATTCCCAAGTATCTAGTGAAATACTCCAAGCCGAACCAACTTTAGATTCAAAGTCACCAAGTGAAGCCAGATATCTCAGTCGTAAACCACGCGGCCATAGAAAGATGGAGGATGGATAGAAGGCTGAATCAATACCTATTCTAATACTCATTCTATCAGACCCAAGTCAGCTACACCGGTCTACAGGGAGCTAAGTCATCCAAAATGAAGTCGGAGCAAAACAGAGGCCAAGTGGTTCCAAACTACGCAAGAAGGCCATCACTACTCAAACTCTAGACTAAGGCCAAACATGCTTAAGTGAATCAATAATAACAACAATGAAGGTACACCACAAGGAAAGGCTGATCACAATTGTCAATCGACATGCTTCTAGCTTGAAAAGCGCGATAAAAACCTAAAACATGCTTTCAAACAAATTAAAGCTCAATCTAAGGAATGGAAAGTAGTAGCCTACCTTTAGGTTGAACACGCTTGTTCCAAATCATGTCTCCAAATCTTTTTCCTTTTGAAAAAACTCTTAAAATTGTCATGATATCAATTATAGAATCACAATATTAATAAGGTTGTTTAAAAACTAAATTCACATGAAATGGAGACATGCCCAAATTGAAATCAAAATGGGAAAACAGGGACACACATTGAAAATTCTGAAATTACCTGCATTAAAAGGTCCTAGTTACCTCCTCAAACTTGTATCCAAAAACGGAACACAATTCGAAGCTCGGAACACAGTGAATAACTGCGTACAACACAAACACCAATAAAGCTAAAGACAAGGGTTGGCCAGCACCTTTGGGGTCGAAAATACCTCAAACTGATACTCCTCAATGCTCCCTGGATACTCTAACGCGTAGCCTTGATCTCTCATATCACACCAAGCTTTGAATCACAAATTTTGTAGTCCTAAATCTCTCACAATCAAATTTACAAACTTAGGGTAAGAGTTGATCGTGTCCGGTTCTTAAGATTGATGTAGGTGTCCCAAAAGTGGCCACTAATGGTGCTACAATGCTTAGGAAAGAAAGGTGGCCTCGCTAAAGCAATTTCCTAGTCTCTAAAGTAGGAGTCACATAAGCGATGTCAGGGCAGCTTAAGTGACATGGCCAGAGTTGGCCAGGATGGCTAAAGGACGCCTTCGCAATCAAAGTGGTACCTGCTTAAGCGAGTTAAGGCTAGTAAAGCGGATGCCACCTACCTAGCCTAGCCTGCTAAAGCGCAGACCACTAAAGCAACGATAGGGCCGCAAAAGTAGGGGCACGAGCATCAGGCAAAACAAAAAATTCAGCAAAGCCCCTCGAGCTATGCTAGAGTGCTCGAGATTGGTTTGGAACCCCATGAATGCAAACAAGATATGCTACCCCACAAAATTGGACATTTCAGACTTAACGGAACATTCAAACATCGATCAGAGGTCATATCAATAAAAAGTGAGTCACACGCCCAATCTCCATTTTCAGCTGAAAATCCAAAAGGGGCTCAAAATTAGCCTGAAAACCTCAGTATCGGCAAGAAGGGTCTTTCTAGACAAAACTCAATATTCTAGAGCTGATAGGACCACGCAAATTGCATTCTGAGGCCGTCTTCCTAAACTTTTGAGGCCTCTATAAGAACATTCTAAATGATGAAAATATGGTATTTACACAAAAATAATCTGGAGGCCCATTAAAACATATATTTCTTAAAATATGAACCAAAAAATAAACTCAGACTTTGGTATCTTTAAATATTAATGTTTGGGATATTGATATACATATTTTAAGGTACACGTAAAACAATTAATGAAATGAATTCACAAATATCTTGCATAATAAAAACAAATAAATAAAAAAATAAAAGATAAAAAATTAATTAGTGGATCAATAGCTAATTTACATCCTCTGATCCAATTAGATCCTCTTATGTTATAAAAAAATTACTTATAATGATGCCACTTTTCGTTGAGATAAATCGAAGGGAGAACCTAAGAATACAACCAATCGATTAATTCAGTGAAGCAACATTTGAATAGTAATTAAAATGTATTATAAGTCGATATATTTGAATAGACTGTATGAGTTTTCAGTAATTTTCTTATTTGTTTAAAATTATCTTAGATGCATAATAAGATATAAGACAATTTTCTATATTTTATAAGATATGCCTTAAAAGGACACCTAAGAATCATAAGAACTAAGGGTGTGTTTGGTATGGAGGAAAAATTTTCTGGAAAACTATCACGACCCAGACCGTCATGATTGGCACCCACACTAACCCTCCGGTGGGAGAACCAATACTACAACCCAAATCTAACAAATTTTATGAGACTAAGACATTTAAAGTTACAGAAGCAAGTTTAAATGACAATAAAAATTATATAGAGTTCCCATAAACTCCAAAGTTTTAAATAAACTAGCCAAACTAATGTAGAAGAGCAACCCCTAGAACCTGAAAGTCATTGTACCAAAACTCTACTAACGACTAGTCTAAGAACAAGAGGTATAACCCTGAAACTAAACAAACACCTTAAACAAATAGTCTGAATCTGAAAAGAGTGGACTTAAACAAGAAAGATCCATGGCAGCCTGAAAGAACTGGCTCACCCTTGAATCTGATCACGCTCAATAGTCACCTAGCTGAAGTCTATCAATAGCCTCTTGAAGATGCCCTATACTCAACAAAGAACAAGCAAGTGCAGTATCAGTACACAACCACCGTGTACTGGTAGGATCACGCGAAATCCAAAAGGTGAAACATATATAAGTCATTACAACAATAATAAACATGCATATACCAAACATATACAATAATAGTCATCACTTACGAACAAGGCACAACTTCACAATTCTTAAGATATACAGCTATATCAAGTCAATGGTCCTCTCATGGAACCCAATTCATTAGTCCTCTTATGAAACCCAATTCATTGGTCCTCTCATGGAATCCACACCCAAACTATAAGTGTACCGGTTCATGGTACCCGATCCAAGTTAGTATGCCGGAAGTGACACTCGATCCCATGTTTATGCCTGAACGTGGCAACCGTTCCAATTTTTATGTCAGAACGTGGCAACCGATCCCAGTTAGTGTGTCGGATCGTGACACCTGCCCATTTAACAAACCACAATCGCAATCACAATGTATATTCTCACAATCATACAACAAAAGGTGATTCATGGCATACAATTATTCAATTATCCTCATTTACGTTTAGGGTGATCAATAATGCAACATTAGCATACATACATGCATTATAATGAAACAATTACAAACATATATCACACCAACATGAAATCACAACTATCACCTACCTCGAATCCAAGCTTGAATCCCCTAAGGTACTTGAATCTTCCCTTTCCAGATTCTTCCCGCTTGTTCGTGGTCTAAAAACAATCAATATAACGCAAGGATCAATAAACAAGACCCAATTATACTCGGATCATAATCAATAATATCAACCCTAGGTCAAACCCTTGATCCCCATACCCAGATTAGGGCTTTTTCCACCATAAGTCCCAGATCAAAACCCTCCCTCATCGATAATTACCCATGAATTTACATTCTACGGATCGAAACACGGAATCAGGGAGTTAAAAGCTTACCTTTAGATTGGTGCAAAACTGCCAAGAAAGCACATGAGTCGTTTCTTAGCTCTCAAGAATGAACTTTTACAGAAAATAACGTTTTGGGGGGTTTACCCTATTTAAGTCGCGACTGTCCCGGTAGCAGGACCCATCCCACTACAACGGCCTACACGTAGACAGAATGTTGGAATTTGAGTTCCAAGCCCCCATTTAACAATACACTTTCAAATCAGGACGTTCTAAAATTTCCCTTTCACGCCAAGATTAGTTTCGGGAGTTCTACTAGCCCAAATTTGATTCCATAAAGTCATACGAGTTCCTTAACGTCTTAGCTAAATCGAATCCATTATTAGATCTCTCATTCATTACCAAATTTCCCTAGATCTCTCATTCATTTCATCCAAATCTGGACTAGGCTAGAAAATCCCAAGCTACTACTCAAAAGTTTTCTGGCCCCAATTCTTTCCCCATTGGTTTTTCCCTAACGACGGAATCAGGTCGTTACAAAAATATTTTCCAATTTTCCCATGTTTGATTGGTATAAATGTTTGGAAAATGTTTTCCAAATCAATTCAATTTCTTCAAATTTAAGGAAAATGAATTACCTTCCAAAATTAAGGAAAACATTTTCCAAAACTCTACTTCATTATTTAATTGTTTTTTCTTACCCTACTCATACCCCATACCCGATCCTCCCCATTCAAAAAAAAAAAATTAATTTCAAATATATTTTTATCCCTACCCCCAACCCC
>JAJOOR010005072.1:0-49785 GCA_036250505.1 Solanum acaule | reverse complement strand
AAGGAGAGATACTTGGTTGAATAAAGCCTTTGTCTAACAAATCCTTGAGTTGCTCCTTCAACTCTTTCAACTCGGCCGGAGCCATTCTATAAGAAGGAATGGAGATAGGTTGCATATCCGGCAAGAGATCAATGCCAAAGTCTATTTGCCATTTGGGAGAAATCCCGGGCAAGTCATCGGGAAAGACTTTCGAAAACTCACTCACCACGGGGACGGACTCTAAGGAAGGGGTTTCGAACTCAACATCCATAACCCTAACAATATGGTAAATACACCCCTTGGAGATTATTTTCCTAGCTTTGAGACAAGAAACAATTTGACCTCTAGGGATAGAATTTCCTCCCTTCCACTCTAAACTAGACTCATTTGGGAATTGGAACTTTACTACCCGAGTCCTACAATCAATAGAGGCATAACATGAATGCAACCAATCCATACCCAAAATCACATCAAAATCTAACATGTCTAACTCCACTAAATAACTTTATGGGACAAGGAAATAAGACAACTTCTATAAACTCTTTTTGCCACTACCGAGTTACCAATCGGGGTAGACACTGAAAAAGGTTCTTCTAACACATCAGGGAGTATTTCAAATTTCATAGCCACAAAAGGTGTAACGAAAGACAAGGTGGCACCGGGGTCTAACAATGCATAAACATCAATAGAAAAGACTTGCAACATACCTATCACCACATTCGGGGAACTCTCTTGGTCACCTCGGGATTGAAGAGCATAGAAGCGATTCTTCTTGGGAGCATCGGAGTTTGAACCACTAGGAGGACTTTGCTTATCATCTATCCCTTTGGTCATACGGGTTGGGCAATTTTTCAATTGATGACCACTCTTTCCACAACCATAGCACACACCCATGCCGGCAAGATATTTATGTTCATGCATCTTACCGCACTTGGCACAAGTAGGCCTCACCATGGGAGATCCCCCACTATTGCCTCCTTGAGCCTTTGGGTTAGGCACCCTATCTTTGTTGACCCTTGGAGCACTAGAAGAGCCTTGGTTGGAAAACCTCTTCTTAAACCTTGGTTTACCTTGACCCTCGAAGTTGCCCTTAGAAGAATTTCCATCATTGGTCCTTGCCCTCTTTACCTCTCTATTCGTGTCTAGATGTTTCTCATCTTCCATTTGCTTAGAATACACCATAAGACAAGATATATCCATATTATCATGAAGCATAGCTGAACGACATTCTTTTCTCACCAAACTTGACACGCCCGTTACAAACCTACTCATTTTATCTCTAGGATGTGCACTAAGGATGGAGCATATTTGGACAATTAGGTAAACTTTAGAGAATATTCTTCAACACCCATACCTCCTTGAAGAAGGTTGATAAATTCCTCCACCTTGGCTTCCCTCTTCTCACAAGGAAAAAACCTATCAAGGAACGCTTTCTTGAACACTTCCCAATTTATGGGACCCGCCTCTACTGGCCTATTCCTTTTCCATTGGGCATACCATACTTGAGCCACTCCCTTCAATTGATAAGCGGCTAGCTTCGCTTTCTCCACTGGAGTCACCGCCATAGCATCAATTATCTTCTAGATCTCTTCCACAAACTCTTGTAGGTCTTTCCTCACTTTGGAACCAAAGAATGTAGGAGGGCTCATCCTTGTGAAATCTCTCAACATTGAAGCCATGGTGCTCACACTAGGGTTCACATGGGGCCCAACATCTCAGTTGACTTAGGCCGTCATAGCTTGGGCTTTAGTTGTCACAGCTTGAGCTTGAGCCATCATGACTTGAGTCATGTTTGGAGAGCCGTCCTTATTTCCACATTGGTCATAGCCCCCTCATTATCTTGAGATTGAGGGTCTTGAGGAGCTTGGGGAGGAACTCCCTCGTTCACGTTCTTCTCTTCCATCCTCCTTGCATTCGCCCTTCTTGTATTCATAGCCTATAAACACAAGAGAAGGGTTAGGAAAAAAGGACTTCATAGAGTTAGAACTCTAAGCACGACTAAAGAGTAATGAATGAAGTGAACTTTCCTAAACATCTTATAGCCTCTCATTCATAAGTGTGGCGCGCTTTACACTCATGAACAAGACTCTACTAGACGTGGTTTATGAGGCATCAACCTAAAAATCATCCAAAAACCTTATGCTCGGATACCAAGTTTGTCACGACCCAGGGGTACCCCCTAGATTCAACACGGCATACTTGACCCCGAAGGGGTCTCATACAATCCCTTAGCATACATAAACATAAGAAAATAGAAATGATGCAGAATTTAAAAAATTATACAATCGAAGTCTTTCTCATGAAATCAAAAGATATCTAGACATTGCTTCATAATCCATCTACTATAATATAATGCCAATAGGGTCACAACCCTTTACAATCGAAAAGTCTCAAAAGTAGAATATAAGAAAGTAACTAGAAGAAAATGACATCTTGTCCTCGAACCATAAGGACTCACCACAAGTCTTGGAGATAAGCAATCCAAGCCTTAGTCAAGAAAGGAAGTACACTTCACCTAGCCGGAACCTACACTTATAAAAAATGTAGAAGAAATAGGGGTTACCACAAAAATGTACTAAGTATGGAAGCATGTATAAAATTCCTTGAAATATGATAAAAAGGACAATTTATTTAAAAGCATGCATTTGTCAAGTTTGAGAATCACTTATGCATTTTAATGTAAAACACAAGTCATAGCACCTTCATCACATAAATCCTCATAACATAGTAGAGCCATTACCTTAGCAACCCTAAGGTATACTTGTGAAATGTTTGGTTGGCATCCCATAATACCAACCATACTAAGTACTCCTCTGAAGCCACCTTATTCATACATATTATCTTTAGACCTCATCATAGTCAACAGTCATAGATAAGGAAATAGTCATGTACATTACTTGAACATAAGGAAAGTCATTCATAGAACCAATCCATTCAACATACATGCGTACATTCATGTATTATCATAGCATAAAGAACCATCCCATAACACCTTTCCAAGTCCACTTGTGCAATGTAAAAGTGAAGTCTCATACCCCCCCCCCCACTCTTACTAAATAAAGCTCATCAAGAAATCATAAGTATAGTTCGTGTCATATTCATTATCTTATAATGTAGGTAAAATAGCCATAACCGACATAGACCATGTGAGCTACATGGAATCCGATGTAGTGTAACCCCACACTGAAAGAAGGTGTCCTACTTGCCTAAGGTAGAACTAAATGTATAGCATTTAGGTGGATCCACTAGTTAAAGACCTATGTGGGAACATAGTTATGGGATATGTAGATTGCTTCTAGAAACCCGACATATTGTATTGACGGAGGAGCTTCTATCTCATGAGAATAAATTAGATGACCCGACCTATTGTATTGACAGGAGGGCCTCTACCTCATTTACCATATCCACTCGGTGCTAAGCATTATTTCCCAAATTATACATAATAAGTCTTGAATTGCATTTACATGTGTGAAGGAATATTTTGCCCTTCATTCAATACAACTCATAAAATAGCTCATAGATTCAATTAGGTGAGGATGGACTTTCAACCATAGAATTATCATTAACATGTGAGTAGACCTTTCACATCATGTTCATAGTGTTTCATGAGAATAGCCTTTCAATCAACACAATGCCATTATCATCATCCTAGACAATTCATACATAGTCATGTGTAAGGGTAAGGAGAGAATGATCTTTCAGCAATACCACAATTTACACAATAGCCATAGGATCTTCACTTTCTAAGTGAATCATAAGTTCATACACAACTTTCATCAACATGTACAATCCTTCATAATTTACCCTAGAAGGGTCATGAATCATGTCTCATAATCACACCTATAAATACTACATTAGGCATGGATAAAAGAAGATTCAACAACTACAATACCCTAGACACAATTCATAGTATTCATCTTGCATCAATACACCCATCACAATTCATGAAATTGGGGTCATGGGGAAGTTCATGGGTTCATGGAGGATTTTACTTAAAAATCACCATTAAACAACAAATCAACCAAAATATAAGACAATTGACCCATTGAAATCGTTTTTAGGAAGAACCCATGGCTAGATTGAAAACCCTATTTTTGAAGAATGTACCAATTCGAAATTAAGAGTTGAAGGGCTTCATGGAAGAAAGCTTTCCATGAATCAACACTCCTATACCTTGATTGGAGATCCCACACGAAATTGAAGAAGAAAGGCTGCTCCTTGAACCCTAAGCTTGACCTTGTTCTTGCTCTGCAATGGAGTTTCTAGAGAGAGATTATTTGAAGAGGGGAGTTGGTTGTGATTTGAGTTTTGTGTGTTATAAAGTAGAATAGGTTAGTTAATGGTTTAAAAGTTCTTATATATATCTAAACAAATGAATTAAAATGACCCCACACTAATATAATATATCTTGGAATTAATGGTTTTGGCTAAGCCTTGGACGAGTCTTTAACAACTTTTGCAGGAACGGCCATATGCCCACCACCCATGGACCGTAGGTGGGGTCACGCCCCATCCTGCAGTTCTGTAGTTTTGGTCTGCAGCCCCTCCTCTTGGCCAACTCAAGCCACCCACTCACGAGACCTCACCCACTGGGCTTGAGTAGGTCACGAGCCGTGCTGCTAAGTCGTAGAATGGTACTGGAAGTTGGAGGTTTTGGGGAGGTCTAGCCTCAACTCACGACCCCCACCTATGGGGCGTGATTCCACCCACGACTCGTGGGTGCCCATTTCGTGGGTCATGTTGTTTTTGACAACTTTTTGGCCAGCCCTATGGTCCTCCTCAAGGACCCTTGGGGGGTCCTTGGGGGGGTCATGCCTTGACGTTTAGGTCTTGAAACATTAGTACTAAGTAGGGGAGATTATTTTATGACTCTTATCTTTACGTTAACCCTAATTAGGCTACTAGACTACATACTAGGCTCTAGCTTAGTTCATTAGTTTTCCGGAGGTTTACAAAACAAGTGGCAATTACCCGTGTCTCGTAAACTATGTGCAACCATAGGTTGTCTTAGATAGACATTAGCTAATGGAGCCACTCAAGTTAGAAATTTATGGTTCTTACCTTGGCAAGTAAGAAAATCTATTTTCGGTGTGGGATAGACATCATATTCCATGGTTTAGCTCACATGGTCTATATGTCGGTTAATGGATACATCCCATAATAATGAACCAAGGTTATTTCTAGAAGTATTTTACAAGTGCTTTGATGATGTTTTATCTTGCATAGACCAATATTTCGAAATATGATTTCTACATGTTATTTTATGATATAACTTGGTAAATGCATGTCATTCAAAGTCCTTTTTAGCATGATTCATAACTCTTATGTATTTATATCATACTTGGTACATTCTATGTACTAATACATACTCTTGCCTACATTGTTTCACTAATGTAGGGTCCGACGCTCCTATTTCACATCCTCGTGGCTAGTGATCACCTTAGTTTCTTTTGAAGATTGGTGAGTCTTCATATTTTGAGGACCAAACCCTTTATTTCTTATTGCATTACTTATCTATATTGTATTTGATGTATGGGTTGCGTCTCAATCACTCTTTGATGCTATAGATGGCTTTGAGACTATGTTAGACTTCCGCTACTTTTTCGACAAACTCTTTGTTATTAAGCTGTCTTTGAACTCTCTTTAAGTTTTATTATCTTGTATGATGCATGCTAAGTGGCTTGCGTAGGGCCTCTCGGGGTCCTATAGGCCATGTCACATCTAGGGTGTACTTTGGGTCGTCACAGCCGGACACCTCCTGAACACTCCAACGCGTAGCCATGATCAACACGGACCTCCAGCACTTTGAATCACCTCAATCGGAGCTCCCAAGCTCAAGAAATCGCATTTAAAAGAATAAGGGCTAAGCTGAAATTTCTGCGTGTAATAACAGAAACTGGTCACTAAAAAGCAAAAATCTGGTCGTTAAAGGTTAGATATCTACTCACTAAAAGCGTGCACCAGATATCAGTACTTCAATTGGTTTGATCAAACTCCGAATTCTCTGACGGGGGTGTTCAGGATTCGTTCAAAACCCCGTGCGTGTAAATGAAATATGATATCCCATCGAATTCGACATTCCAGACTCAAAGGACCAATCAAATTTTCCATCCAAGGTCATTTTGATTAAAAGTGAGTCTGTAACACCCCTCTATTTGAAAGAGCTTGAATAGGAAAGAACCATTTTTGGAAATAATGAAAAATTTGAAATTTGGCAAAGTTGTGTTAGGAATGAGTTTTGGGTCAACTTCCAACGACCATAACTTTTAGGATAGGATGCGTTAGGGGCAAATAAGATATCAAATTATAGGTCTTGGAATTATCTTTACAACACCACCGAGTTTGCTAATTTTCGAGCTCGTATGAGGGAGATATGCCCGTTTGTAGTAAGGTTGTCTAGATATAGAATGTTACCCGGATTTAAGAGGGGTATTATGGTCTTTTCCTCACCCTATTAAGTTTTTTCATTTTTAGTAATTAATTAGGGGTTTATACATAATTAGTTGAATGTACGCCCTCATAATTCACGCTAGGGCTTTGAGAGAAGAGAAAAGAAGAGAAAAGCAAAGGTTTCGTTGCGTTCTTGAGTTTTCGCTTGTGGATATCGGCAAGGGTTAATCCCTAAGAGGTATGTGAGTTCACATAGCGTTGGGTTCGTTCACCCATGCACCAATCATGATTTAATTTAGCGTATTTACATTCTTGAAAATAGAGTCATTGAGTTCTTGATGGATTTTTGTTTAAGTTTCTATTAGGATTTTGATTGCTGAGTTTGTGAGAAGTTATTGAGTGAATTGCATGAGATTTGAGGTTATTTTCGAGTAGATTATTGTATCTTTTGGTTAGGTATTAGAATCTAATTTTTTGGGGAAGAAACCAATCGAATCTAGACGCTTTAGGGTCGAAAAACAAACAAGAAAATTTGTGGGTTTTCTGGGCAGCGGGTTGGCGCACCGTGCCCTTCAGTGCGCCAGAGTAAGGGTTATGTAGTTTACCACCTGGGGTGCCGCGCCACTTAGTGCGTCCTAACTATCCTTCTGTAGTTAAGGGTCTGGCCCCTGCACCACTCAGTACGCCAGGGTTGCCAGCTCCTCTACCCTTTCCCACTTCTTTCCATTTGAGTTCCCTTGAATCGTACCTATGTTTTCTAGTTTATTTCTACACTCTAAAGTACATCTAAACATTAGGAGATCATCGAAAAACATAAATCATAACCTTGAATCCATAAATTCAAATTCAAGGAAAGTTAAGAGCTAAGTCTAGAGAGTTCTTAGAGCCTTTTCAAGATGTATTTTACAAATGCTTTAAACTTGTTATAAGACTTGAGCTTTGAGTGGAGTAAAAAGTAACAAATGAAGTTCATTTTCTTCAAAAGAATATATGGGAACTATGTATACCTAAAGTAAATGTTTTCTCATTTAAGCAAGAGAGGAAACACTGATTTCCAAGAGACCCTTTGAGCTAGTTTTTGAGGAATTATCTCGAACCACAGAAAGATTTATGTTTTTAAACATATGAGCTAGTTACATTTCGGTAGTAGTATTGAACACCGACTTGGGGACAAGTTGAGTTCAGATAATTCAAGGTCTCTATTAACCGTGTGGCCAACATGGGTAAAAAAGGGTCATACTCTTTAGATGATTCCTTACTGCTTTTTAGCATAGACTAGTGGGTCCACTTAGTAGTAAGGTTCTTTACCCCCCGACAAGGTATAGGACGGCTCTGGCAGCGTGAGGCAAAACGTTGTATCATCACATAGCTCATAGTGATGGTTGTCGGTTAGAGAAACTCCCACAGAGATATGTTTGTATTCTTATATACACAGAGTTATTTGTATTTTATATACAAACAAAGTTTAAATTGTATCCTTGCATACAAACTGAGTTACTATGGTATTTTCCAATACACAGAGTTGATATCCGCATGTTTTAAAAGCTTTTCTTTACATTGCATTTATATTACTACTTTATATTGAAATGAGTTTAGTTGAGTTGAGTTCAGACCAGGTGTGTTCCTTCAGTTCCTTTCAAGCTCATGTCTTGTTTTAGAATTCCCCTCGCATGCTCGTACATTCAATGTACTGATGCCATTTGTCCTGCATCTTTTATGATGCAGATACAGGTAACCATGATCAACATCCAGCGCATCGTTAATCCAGTTGAGCTTCAGAGTTGTTGGTCAGCCTCCTTGCTTCCGGAGGATCCCTTTTTTATAGTTTTCATTATTCTTGTTCATTAGGATGTCGTGGGTCTTGTCCTGACATCTATCTCAGTTGTTAGAGGCTTCATAGACAGTCAGTTATTGTTAGGTCATGAGTCTTTTCTGTTTTCAGTATTGATGTTGAGACTTGTGTTGCCAGTTTTTCTAGTTGAATGTTTCTTTTAAGACATTCTAAGTTTATTGCATGAGTTTATCTTTTGAGACTGTTTTCTTGTTATTTAAATCTTCTACTAAGAGTTAAGCCAGGCTAAGGGTTCTCTTGGGGACAACAATAATGGTTCTCGAGTGCCAGTCCCGCCTAGGGTGTAAGCTCAGGGCGTGACAAACTTGGTATCAGAGAACAGTGTTCAAGACTCCTAGGGAGTCTATAAAGCCGTGTCTGTAGATTCGTAGTTATCGGTGTGAAGTGTTCCACATCTATAATTAGGAGGCTGCGACATTTAGGAATTATCTCACTTCTTTCATACTCATTTCGTGCGATAGAGTTTATCTCTAAAAATTTCTTCTAATTCTTGCTTGCGCGTGTCTTTCAGATCATGCATCCATGAAGAGTTGTCAGAGGTCATCTCGCTAGAAAGAGTGCTGCACTATAGGATCAAGGAGTACCTAATGCACCAGAAGTGTAACCCCAAGGAGAGGTCACCAATTTGAGTTACGAGAAGCTATCCGGATGTTGAGTCAAGCTGTGACCAATCAAGTTGCACAAAGAGAAAATCGACAGGAAGTGGCTGATACTTCTAGGGTACCTGAGTTCTTCAGGATGAATCCTCCAAGCTTCACTGGTTCAAGTGTCACCGAGGATCCAGAAAACTTTGTAGAGGAACTTCAGAAGGTCTTCGAGATTATGCACATTGTTGATGCTGATAGGGTGGAACTAGCTGCATACCAAATAATGAGTGTCGCTAGAATCTAGTTTGATCAATGGAAAAAGAATAGAGTTGAAGGTGCACCACTTTTGAGTTGGTCTTTGTTTGAGGAGGCCTTCTTAGGGCGTTTCTTTCCCCGTGAACTGAGAGAACCAATGGTATGAGAATTCCTCACTGTTAAGCAGAAATCTATGAATGTTCATGAGTACAGTCTGAAGTTCACCCAATTTTCCCACTGTTCCGAAGATGGTTGTTGACATGAGAAGCAGGATGAGTTTGTTCGTTGCTGGGTTGTCTCGTCTGTCAAATAAGGAAGGCAAGGCAGCTATGCTGATAGGAGATATGGACATAGCAAGGCTGATGATCCATGTGCAACAAGTTAAGGAAGAAAAGCTGAGAGATAGGAAAGAGTTTCGAAATAAGAGAGCTAAGACAAGGAATGAGTCCGACAGCAGAAAGGTAATGCCAACCGGTCATCTTTCCAACATAAACAAAAGGGACATGCTCCATCATCTGCTAGTGCACCTGAACCAAGTAACATAGGTGAGTTCCCCAATCAGAATTCACAAAATTTCAGAGCTAGAACTGCGCAATCTCAAAGTAGTGTGGCACAATGGGGTAATAGGACCCCTGCATATGGTAACTATGGTAGGATCCACTCAGGGTGTGTCATGACAGCTCCACTGGTTGCTTCAAGTGTGTTCAGAATGGTCATTTTATGATAGAGTTCCCTAAGAACAGACAAGGTAATGGTAATGGTGGAAATAGAGCCCAATCTTGTTCAGTTGCTCCACCAGACAAATCTGAATCTAGAGGAGCTACTACTTCAGGGGAAGGTAGAGGAGCAAACTGTTTGTATGTTATCACTAGTAGCCAAGAGCAAGAGGATTCGCTAGATGTTGTCACTGGTATGATCCCAAGTCTTTAATTTTGATGTTTATGTTTTTCTAGATCCAGGAGCGAGTCTATATTTTGTGACTCCTTATGTTGCGATGAATTTTGATGTTCTTTCTGAGAAACTTCTTCAGCCTTTCAATGTTTCTACACCTATTGGTGAGTCTATTCTAGCTAAGAGAGATTATCGTGATTGTACCATTTCCTTCAATCAAAAGGGCACCATGGCGGACTTAGTTGAGTTAAATATGGTAGATTTTGATGTCATTCTAGGTATAGATTGTCTTCATGCCTGTTATGCTTCAGTCGATTGTAGAACTCGAGTTGTTAAGTTCTAGTTTCCTAATGATCCAGTTATAGAGTGGAAGAGTAGTTCAACAGTGCCTAAGGGTCATTTCATTTCGTACCTAAAGACGAGAAAGTAAGTTTCCAATAGGTGTGTCTTTCACTTAGTTTGAGTTAATGACGTTAGTGTTGAGATTCCTCCTATTTAGTCAGTTCCAGTAGTAAAAGAGTTTCTAGAAATCTTTCCAGATGATCTTTCCGGAGTCCCTCCTGAGAGAGAAATAGACTTCGATATAGATATTCTTCCCTATACTCGTCTTATATCTATTCTACCATATAAGATGGCACCAACAGACTTAAAAGATCTAAAAGAGTAGTTGAAAGATCTCATAGAGAAAGGTTTTATTTGACCAAATGTCTCACCTTGGGGCGCTCCGGTCTTATTTGTGAGAAAGAAGAATGCTTCTCTTAGAATTTGTATAGATTACCATCAATTGAACAAGGTTACTATCAAGAATAAGTATCCTCTTCTGAGAATTGATGATCTCTTCGATCAACTTTAGGGTGCCACTTGTTTTTCTATCATAGACCTCTGATCAGGCTACCATCACTTGAGAGTAAGGGAATGTGATATTCCAAAGACAGCATGCAGGACCCATTATGGTCATTATGAGTTCCAAGTTATGTCCTTTGGTTTGACCAATACTCATGCAGTATTCATGGACCTTATGAATAGTGTATTCAAGCCTTATTTAGATATGTTTGTTATCGTATTCATTGATGACATACTAATATATTCGAGGACTGAGGAAGATCATACTTGCTATCTCAGAATAGTTCTCTAAACTCTAAAGGATAGAGAGTTGTATGCTAAGTTCTCTAAGTGTGAGTTCTGGCTTGAGTCTATGGCATTCCTAGGCCACATTGTTTCCGGTGATGGAATTAGAGTTGACACTTAGAAAATAGAGGCAGTGCAGAATTGGCCTAGACCCACATGTCCAACTGATATTAGGAGTTTCTTGGGATTGGTTGGTTATTATAAAAGGTTTATTGATGGGTTCTCATCCATTTCGTCCCCTTTGACCAAGTTGACTCAGAAAATAGTGAAGTTTAAATGGTCTAAAGCTTGTGAGAAAAGCTTTCAGGGATTGAAAAAGCGGTTGCCTACTGCCCTAGTATTGACCTTACCAGAAGGTACACAAGGTTTTGTGGTATATTGTGATGCGTCCAAAGTTGGACTGGGTTGTGTGTTAATGTAGAATGGTAAAATTATAGCTTATGTTTCCAGACAGCTGAAAGTTCACAAGAAGAATTATCCAACCCATGATCTAGAGTTGGCTGTCGTATTTTTTTCTTTGAAAATATGGCATCATTATCTGTATGGTGTTTATGTAGATGTGTTCACCGATCATAAGAGACTTCAGTATGTATTTAGTCATAAAGAGCTTAATCTCAAATAGAGAAGGTGGTTAGAGTTACTCAAGGATTATGACAAGAGTATCCTCTATCACCCAGGTAAGGCTAATGTTGCTGCTGATGCTTTGAGAAGATTGTCTAGGATAGTACCACCCATTTTGAGGAAGTCAAGAAAGAGTTAGCTAAAGATGTGCATAGAGTTGCACGATTGGGAGTTCGACTAATGGATTCCACTGAAAGAGGAGTAGTGGTGATGAATGGGGCTGAATCATCATTAGTGTCAGAAGTGAAAGAGAAATAGGACCAAGATCCTATTTTGCTTGAATTGAAGGCAAATGTTCATAAGCAAAAAGTAATGGCTTTTGAACAAGGGGAAGATGGTGTATTTAGGTATAAAGGTAGGTTGTGTGTTCCAAGGGTGGATGAACTCCAAGAGAGGATCATGGGGGAAGCTCATAGCTCCAGATAATCTATCCATCCGGATTCCAAAAAGATGTATCGTGACTTGAGAGAGGTTTATTGGTGGCATAGTATGAAGAAAAATACTGCTGAGCTTGTTGCTAAATGCCCGAATTGTCAACAAGTTAAAGTAGAGCAACAAAAGCCCGGTGGTATGGCTCAGAATATAGAACTTCCAAAATGGAAGTGGGAGATGATCAATATGGATTTTATTACATGTTTACCACGGTCTCACAGGTAGTATAATTCGATTTGGGTGATTGTAGATCAAATGACTAAATCAGCCCCCTTTTTGCTGGTAAAGACTACATATTCAGCAGAAGATTATGCTAAGTTATATATTCAAGAGGTAGTCAGACTTCATGGAGTTCCGGTGTCCATTATTTCAGATAGAGGTGCACAATTTACTACACAATTTTGGAAGTCATTCCAGAAAGGTTTTGGTTCAAAGGTGAACTTGAGTACTTCTTTTCATCCAAAGACAGATGATCAAGCAGAGCGCACGATTCATACTTTAGAAGATATGTTGAGGGATTGTGCGATTGATTTCAAGGGTAATTGGGATGATCACCTACTTCTCACTGAGTTTGCTTATAACAATAATTATGATTCTAGCATCCAGATGGCTCTTTATGAAGCTCTTTATGGGAGACGATGCAGATCTCCTATTAAATAGTTTGAAGTTGGTGAAGCTGGGTTGATAGGACCAGAATTAGTTCATCAAGCTATGGAGAAAGTGAGAGTTATTCAGGAAAGGTTGAAAACAGCGCAGAGTCGTTAGAAATCCTACACTGATGTTAGGAGAAGGGACTTAGAGTTTGAAGTAGATGATTGGGTATACTTGAAGGTTTCACCCATGAAAGGTGTTATGAGATTTGGTAAAAAGGGGAGGCTTAGTCCCCAATATATTGGTCCTCACCGAATATCCAAGAGGATTGGTAATATAGCTTATGAGTTGGAGCTACCGTATAAGTTAGCAGCAGTGCATCCCGTTTTCCACATTTTTTATGTTGAAAAGGTGTATGGGTGATCCTTCACTGATTATACCAACTGAAGATATTGTTATTAAGGATAGCTTCTCCTATGAGGAGATTCTGGTTCAAATTGTAGACCGTTAGGTTCACAAATTGAGAACCAAGGAGGTAGCATCAGTCAAAGTCTTATGGAGAAATCAGTTTGTTGAGGAAGCTACATGGGAGGATGAGGAGGACATGAAGAAAATATATCCACATCTCTTTGAGTACGGAGACATTCCAGATCAAGGTACTAATTCTCTTCTTAGTACTATTTAATTGATATACTGAATGTGTAAGATTTGCTTGTTCGGTGTTTGAGTTGAATGTTAGATATTACACCCCTAGTCTACTAATAGTAATCTCATTCGACGGCAAATGTTCTCAAGGGGTATATATTGTAACACCCAGCTATTTGAAAGAGCTAGAATTAGAAAGAACCATTTTTGGAAAGAATGAAAAATCTGAAATTTGGCAAAGTTATGTTAAGAATGAGTTTTGGGTCAACTTCAAAATACTATAACTTTCAGTACATGATAACTTAGGTGTGAAATAAGATATCAAATGAATGGTCTTGGAATTATCTTTCCAACACCACCGAGTTTGCTAATTTTCGAACTCGTATGAGGGAGATATGCTCGTTTGAAGTCGAGTTATCCAGATATGGAAAGTTACCCAGATTCAAGAGGGGTATTATGGTCTTTTCCTTACCCAATTAAGTTATTTCATTTTTAGTAATTAATTAGGGGTCTAAACTGAATTGGTTCAGTTTACGCACTCTTATTACACGCTAGGGCTTTGAGAGAAGAGAAAAAAGGACAAAAGCCAAGGTTTCGTCGCGTTCTTGAGTTTTCGCTTGCAGCTTACACCAAGGGTTAATCCCTAAGAGGTATGTGAGTTCACATAGCATCGGATTCGTTCACCCACGCGCCAATCATGACTTAATTCAGTGAATTTACGTTCTTGAAAGTAGAGTCATTGAGTTCTTGATGGATTTTTGTTGAAGTTTCTATTGGGATCTTGATTGTTGAGTTTGTGAGAAGTTCTTGAGTTAATTTCATGAGATTTGAGGTTGTTTTCGAGTAGATTCTTGTATACTTTGGTTGGGTATTCGAATCTAAGTGTTTGGGAAGAAACCAATCGAATCTAGACGCTTTAGGGTCGAAAAACGAACAAGAAAATTCGTGGGTTTTCTGGATAGGGGGCTGGCACACCGCGCCACTCAATGCGCTAGAATAAGGGTCCTGGGAGCTGCGCCACTCAGTGCGCCCCAACTAGCCTTCTGTAGTTCAGGGTCTGGCGGCCTACGCCACTCAATACGCCAGGGTCGCCAAGTCTTCTACCCTTTCCCATTTCTTTCCATTTGAGTTCCATTTAATCGTACCTATGTTTTCTAGTTGATTTCTACACTCTAAGGTACATCTAAACATTATGAGATCATCCGTAATCATGAATCCATAAATTCAAATTCAAGGAAACTTAAGAGCCAAGTATAGAGAGTTCTTAGAGTCTTTTCAAGAAGTCTTTTACAAATACTTTAAACTTCTTTTTAAGACTTGAGCTTTGAGTTGAGTAAAGAGTAACCAATGAAGTTCATTTTCTTCAAAAAAGTATATGGGAACTATGTATCCCAAAGAGTAAATGTTTTCACATTTAAGCAAGAGAGGAAACACAGATTTCCAAGAGAGCCTTTGAGCTAGTTTTTAAGTAATTATCTTAAACCACAGAAAGAGTTATGTTTTTAAAAATATGTGCTAGTTATATTTTGGGAGTAGTATTGAGCACCAATTTGGGGACAAGTTGAGTTCAGATAATTCAAAGTCTCCATAAACTGTGTGGCCAGCTTGGGAAGAAAAGGCTCATACTTTTTAGATGATTCCTTAGTGCTTTTTAGCATAGACTAGTGGATCCACTTAGTAGTTAGGCTCTATACCCCTGGAAAGGTATAGGACGGCCATGGCAGTGTGAGGCAAAATGTTGTATTATCACATAGCTCATAGTGATGGTTGTCGGTTAGAGAAACTCGCACAAAGATATTTTTGTATTCTTATATACACAGAGTTATTTGTATTTTCATATACAAACAAAGTTTAAATTGTATCATTGCATACAAACTGAGTTACTATTATATTTTTCAATACACAAAGTTGGTATCTACATGTTTTAAAAGCTTTTCTTTATATTGCATGTATATTATTGCTTTATATTTAAATGAGTTGAGTTGAGTCGAGTTGAGACCAGGTATGTTCCATCAGTTCCTTTCAAGCTTATGTCTTGTTTTAGAATTCCCCTCGCACGCACATTCAATGTACTGATGCCATTTGGCCTGCATCTTTTATGATGAAGATACAAATAACTAGGATCAGCATACAGCTCTTCGTTGATCCAGTTGAGCTTCAGAGTTCTTGGTGAGCCTCCTTGCTTCTGGAGGATCCCCTTTGTATTGTTTTAATTATTCTAGTTCATTAGGATGTCGTGGGTCTTGTCCTGACGTCCATCTCAGTTGTTAGAGGCTTCATAGACAGTTAGTTATTGTTACTTCATGAGTCTTTTCCATTTTCAGTATTGATGTTGAGACTTGAGATGCCATTTTGGCTAGTTTACTGTTTCATTTAAGACATTCTAAGTGTATTGCATGAGTGTATGTTTTGAGTATGTTTTCTTGTTATATAAGTCTTCAGCTAAAAGTTAAGTCAAGCCAAAGGTTCGCTCGGGCCAGCAATGGTTCTCGAGTGCCAGTCCCGCCTAGGGTGTAGGCTCGGGGTGTGACAGAGTCCCACACCCTAGTTCTGTTTTAAGCTAAAAACCACAACAATGATGAAAATGATACTGGAAGCCTACGGAATTGCACGAAAGGTCATTCTAGACCAATCTCGACATTCGGAGTTAACCGCACTAATAGAATTATCATCTGAGCATGTTTACCAAGAATGTTTACCAAAGTCAACCCTTGGCTTCAGCTTTAAAGTTAAAAAGCCTAACCGCATAAACTCACACCAGAAGTCTCGGGGACCGAACCAACCATGCCCCTAGCCTTAAAATGTTCCTTCCAGAACTGATGAAACCGCCAAAATTGCATTTTGAGGCCCTCTTCTTGAATTTTTGACTGAAGTCAACCGTTCAAGTTTCAAAGGCTCCAAAATACGAAAACTTGCACAAAATCCAAACGAACGACCCGCCGACCGAACTTTATGTCCCAGCAAGTCATAAATAACTTGGGGTCACTACAGGAAAGCTCTAAATGCAAAAATGATCGAAACACGAAGAAAATGATCTAGAGGGTCATTACAATCCTTTTGAAGGAATAAAACACATCCACTAATTGTCTCAAAATTACCAATTAACCCTTTATGTGAATGAAGTTTGATGGTTGGGATAGAAGGTTAGTGAATAATATTAAGTTATGCTCGTTCTATGATAGAAGTAGGGGGCTAGCCTTCTGCTTCTTCACTATTTAGTGATATTAGTTAGTTATTCCATAATTTCTTATCATTATATGTATATTACTATGATCAATTGTTCAATTATTTTGTATCTTGCTATTTTAATTATTTATATTCTTTAATCCTTCATCGAAGACTTTTATTTTGGGTTGAGGTGTTTTTAAAATGACCTCTTTACTCCCATTATAGTAAGGATAAAGCATGTATACGTTCTACTCTCTCAAGATCTCACATGTGGATTACACTTAGTATGTTATTGTTGTTGTAACCTCTATTGTGAATGCAATTCTAATTTTCAGAAAATAATACTACAATATTTATTATTTATCTTTATTTACAACACTTATGATATACAATTTATATCTTTCTCAATATTTTTAGGTACTATCAACTAGTTGTATAAAAATGGAAAAATAAAATAATTTTCAAGATTGAAAAATCATCAGTTCTTTTAATCAGTTTAGGAAAAATAGATATACATTTACCAAATTATTCTAACATATTATATAAGAACATATATATGATTCTGAATTAGAACATAATAATTATTTTACCTGATAATTTTTCAAAGATCTCATCTTAGTCAAACTTTTAAACAACATTTCATAACTTTTCAACAAGGAAACAAATTATAAATAGTTAAAAAATTAAATAAGTTTGATTTTACTGTCCATTTTAATTTATCAAAATCTGGCACAAACACACTATAAATAGCCTCTTACAATTTACACCAAATTATATCATTGAAATTAACTTGACATTAATTTTGATTAAGAATACCCAAGTTTTTGAACTTTGCTCTTTGTTTCCTTCTCATTATTTTGGGTTTGTCTTTTATATTCTTTTTCTATTTTTAAATTTGATATTGAACCTCTTCATTTTTATGACGTATACGATATTTGAACTTTTGAGTTATAAATTTTATAAACTGATAATGTGAGGAATGTGTCATGATATATCTGTATAATTTCATTGGTAGTAATAGGTTGTTTCTTTGTTTTCAAGTAACCATCTTTGAGTTTATATAGAGAGTTAATTACCAAATGTTATAGGTCAACTTCACCTGAATATATAAAAATTATGTATGTTCATAGAAGACACAATCAATAGGTTACTACTCTGTCTGAATACATATGTCCCTTAGTTAATTTTGCATGAAAATGCAAACATATATAGTAGTGTCATAAGCTTATGATGGAAAAAGAAAAAATTAGTCTTTCTTTTTTTGCATGTATGTAATGAAATGTTATTTTTAATGAATTTGATTGCAGCTGCATTGGATATTAGTCAAGTGAATGCACAACACAGATGTACCGAAATTCTATATCTAAAAGGATGCATTCTTTATGATTGCAAAAAAGAATGCTCTAAGAAACACAATGGGAATGGTCTTTGCTGAAGTGGTGGTACTATTGGCAAATATGTTTGTACTTGTCTTTACAATTGTAACCTTAATGAACCAAATTTTCTAAATTAATTTTTATTCAAACACAAAAATGATTTACAAGTGGTCTATTTGAAGGTTATTCTATATTTAAGAGAATGATTTTTTTATCCTTTTCTAACATTTATTTTTTCATGGTTTTATTTAGCCATCTGATTATGAAACCTAATAATCCAACCAAACTAAATTCATACCACGTAGACTCATAAAAGAAGCAAAACATGTACTTTACATGGAAATAATCTTCATTTCAAGGGCAAATCTAGTACATTAGTTGTAGATTTATTTGAACTTAAGTAACTTTTGTTCAAATTTTATAAGTATGGTATGTCGATGAATTGTCTAATCTATGAGGATCAAGTTTTTACCCTTTCCTAAACCCTTATACGAAAGTAGACCCTCGACTATTGTGAGACACATTTCCATCAAACATTGTAAAACTCCTAAGTATGTATTTGACTTTGAAAAGACTACTGAATTCCAACTTTTCATCTAAAATCTTTAACGAATGTGTATGAAAGTTCACTAAATTGTTATATAAAATTAGTTTCAAAATCTAAAAATGGCTAGTAGTCTTTTTCACGAACCCAGGTCAAAGAAAAATATCTAAATGTGTCATTATTTAAAGTTATAATTGAAATATGTTTTACATATATAAATTTCTTTGATACGGTTTGATATTTTTATATTTATTTTTGTAAAATTTAAAACGTTCCAAATAATTTGTGTAGTTATAGCTTGTCACGCACCAATCTAGGGGACGCACAACTGACACTCAATACCTTATTCAACAGAGCTAGCCATTGAAACATAACTAGAAGGAAATAATGAGGGCCCACAAGGCCATATATCATAACGACTAAAATACTATGTTTGGAGCGGCGAGGTCATAACCAAAGTAAGAATAATATAATTAGAGGGACATCAAAACAATATCAATTGGTAAAACTGGCAATCCAACACAAAAATTATCACAACTTATATTTCCACAAAGCCTCTAGGAGTACTATGCATCAAGTAGTCGGGAAAAGGTCTCGCGCCAGTGCACAAACAGTTTGTGTGTGAGTTCCATGAGTGAACTGGGTATCTGCATTTGTGATCATGTGGGATATGTTTCATGCATTTGTAATTCAAGAATTGTATTTGGTAACCTGTAACATGTTGTGCCTGTTGATATATAATACGTATGCATCTGTTGTCCTGTAATACTATGTTGTAGTTACTTGCTTACATTCTCGTTTTGGAATTGACTATATGATTCTACCAATATACGGTGTTTGTGTACTAATATACACTTGTTCTTTCCTTGTCCACTACAAGATATATTCAGGCGGCTGCTTCGAGACCTCAATTAAGAGACATACTTGAACGTTTGAATCCAAGGATGAGCTATACTCTTCTGGGCTACCATGGATTCATCTTTATTTCTTTGTCCATCTTTTCTAGCACAGACACTTCAGACTAATAGATTTTTGCTTTATATTTTTCAGGGTAGCATCTCATTCATGAATGTCTAGAGTTTTGGTACAATGACTTTCAGATTCTGTGGGGTTTTGATGAGTCCGAGATTTGGACTCATTTGAGGCTTTGTTTATATAGATTTAGTGTCCTCAAATGCTTAATTTGTGCCAGAAATCGGTGTTAAATCCTTGGTTTTCAGGTTTATGGATTGATGAACAAAGCAAGGACACTAAGAGCAAAAAGGAACAAAACAAACTGAAGAAATGAAGAAAGGCAAGCCTGGTGATCACCAAGAGCACTTGGCGAATCACCGAGTATCTATCTAACCACCTAAAGTTCCAGTGTGCCAAGCCCTAAAGAAAAGAATCAAGTCGGTGACGAAAAGGAGCAGTCGACGGATCACCAAGTAGTTCCACAAAGCCAAGATAGATCACCCAAAGTTACCGACCTTAAGGATGCTGAATGTCAGGGTGAAAAGGCGATGGAAGAGATCAAAGGGCAGCTCGAGTGGTTCGGCGAGCCCGACTTATTTCGCAAAATGGACATTCGTGGATTATTTTTGGCAACTATAAATTAGATTTCGAACATTCAGTTTAAGGAGATGTTATCTGGAGAAAACGATATTAGCTTAGAACAGTTTTCTCTTGAGTTTTTCCTAGGTTTTGAAGAACCTTAGAGATTCAATTTAGAGATTTTGGAAGTGAGCTTCGAATATTCTTCAAATTAGCATTGTAAAGACTAAATATATCTTACCCGGTTGATGTCTAATCGATTCGGTACTAGTTTTTACCTTTTTATGATGCTTGGATAAAACCCCAATTCTTGGGGTGTGATCATGTGATTATGGGTTGAATTAGTTTATGGGTATTGTTAATTGCTAGTCTAAATGCTGAATTAAAGTGAGTTTAATCATTAATTGTGGGTTATTTTATGAGTTGTAGTTGCAAACGCAACTCTACCTTTGTGTTCTTGGCTTGCTTGAGAGAGGTTTTAGAACTAAAATTATTGATTGATGATTTGTGGGTATTGGGTGGAGCTAGGCTTAGCTCAAGAGAGTGAATCCTAAACCCAATCCTACCCATCTAGCTTGAAAGTGTGGGATGTTCTTCATTGTCTTGCTTGTTGATGTTCGAAAGAAATTACATGATTTGGGGTAGTTGTTTGAGAGAAAGTTATCTCCCTTATAGTCTAACCTACTCAATGATTTTCAGCGGTTTACTAGTAGTTTCAATTACCCATATATCGAAATTTGCCTATAATCGATCACATCTCGAGAATCTATCTCCTTATTGTCATTTCAAATTGTTTGTAACTGCTGTGTGGTTGATAATTGCAAATCAAAACCCCCATTTGACATTCGTGTCACGCCTTTAATTTGATCAATGTCTTTTTTGATAATTTCTATTCCTATGGCTGATTAGACCACATTAATACTTCTTAATTGAATTCTAAACACGTACCGCTCCCTGTGGGTTTCAACCCCAACTCATTTAGTTGAGTTTTATATTGATGTACGATTGTTCACACCTAGAATAGGATGAGGTGTGCTTGAAATGTTAAGATCAAAATGGCGCCGCTGCCGGGGAGAGGTGTTGTTTGAAATTCTTTTGGTGAAGTTGAATTGTGTTCTTTTTAGCTATAGTTGAATCTACTTACTTTTATATTTGGTTTTGTGTTGCTCGTTAAAAAACAGGAGGAAATGAGTGTTAACGGAAGTAATGGTAGCCAAGTGGGCCACCAAGATGATGTCAGAAACCTCAATGATGTCAATGACCCAGCCCAAATGGGTGGTGTTGGGGCCATTCGTTTGCCTCATGTTGAAGGAAACGTTGTGTTTCACATCATAAGCACTATGTTTCAGCTCCTTCAACTGAAAGGTTTGTTTGGAGGGATAGCTCATAAGGATCCCCATGAGCATATCAGAAATTTTGTTGATATGTGTGGACCGTTCTCATTTAAAAACATATAGCAAGAATCGGTTCGACTGAGGTTGTTCCCATTTTCTCTAATGGGAGAGCCATGCTAGTGGTTGGCTTAGTTACCGAGAGATTCTATCACTTCGTGGGACAAGCTTATTACTACGTTCCAAATGCAATTCTTTCCCCCCTTCGAAAATGATGACTCTTAGGGATAGTATCCAAAGCTTTAAGCATTTTGAGGGTGAGCCAATCCATGAGACGTGGCTAAGGTTTAAGAAGATGGTATTGCAGTGCCCAACTCATGGACTTTCAGATAAGGTGTTGCTGGAATGTTTCTATAGAGGTCTTGATTCGGTAAACAGAGGAGTGGCTGACAAACTTTCTCAGGTAGTATAATGCGACATCCCTACGCAATAGTGTCCTAGCTCCTCGATTGCGCGACCAATATAAACAAGGCATGGTATACTCGGGAAGACCAAGTCTCTCCTCTTACTTATAAAATGACAAAAGAACAAATCATAATGGATCAAGAGAGAGACCAGAACTTGGCCAAAATGATGACCCAGCTGGATATCTTGGCCAAAGAAGTCGTGGAATTTGAAGTGTTGTACAATAAGGAAGTAAACTTCCTGGCCGATCAAGGAGGAAGTTATCGAGCAAACTACCCAAGGCAGGGTGGTAACCAAAGATGGAATAGAGAGGGGGAGAAGGATAGGTATATTCCTCCCCATGAGCGTCAAAAGACCAAGGACTCTGAGAGTGGCCGAACAGAAGATATGCTCTCATGCATTCTCAACGAAGTCGAAGAATCTAACAAAGTGTTGAAAGAGATAAAAGAGGATGTCTCGACTCAAGATCAGATGGTGACCTCTCATTCTGTCTCTATCAGGAAGCTGGAGACCCAAATAGGTCAAATGTCATCTCATCTAAACCCGACACAATAAGAAGGTTTGCCAGTGATACTATGGAAAACCTCGAGAATGAAGCTTGAATAGGTACTTGCATTGTGCCACGACGTTAACTAAGGCACCTCTTGGGAGGCAACCCAAGTTTTTAATGCTTTGTGTTTGATTTTGAATAATGAGTGTTGATTGTGCAAGTTGAAAAGAGGAATGTGTTTGAGAATGTGCAAGTTGGTGAGCCAAGAGTACAGTCGGCGACTTGCCGAAGAGGTCGGCGATCCCCACTTGGACAGCCGTTGGACCCACAAAAATTTGAAGTGGAAGTGTATAAAACTTGGTAGGCCAAAGGCTGAATCGGCAACTCACCGAGCAGGTCGGTGAGCCCAATTTTTTCCTGTAAAACTCAATGAAGTAAGTCACCACTCGGCGGATCGTCAAATAGTTCGGCGTGGTCGACTAATACCACCGAGTGGGCTGCGACCCGAAAGGTTTTAAAAGGCCAAACAGTTTTAAAATTCAGAATATTTCATATTTTCTTATTTCAAACCCCGTACATTATCACTCGCACCTTAGATCTTTTATATTTTCCTATTTTTATTTATTTTTTTGTTGGATCTCGTGCTCAGATTTGGAGTACACTGCCGCCTAGCATATCAAATTCTAAATTCAGCAATCAGGTTGGTTTTTCGGACCTCAAACTCTAGATTAGTAGTTGAACTCGAATACCCTTGATAATTGTGTGTTGTTTTGTGTTGGGCCTATGTTTAAATCATGCTTAATGTGTTGATGCGCCTATTTCATGTTTCGAACTTGTGCCTAATTGCTTGAAATGATGATACCTCGAGTTTTGTGCATTAAAATTGATCGTAAGTTATTGGGTTGCAGTTAGTTTATGTTGGGTCTAGTTGGGCGAAGTCTAAGTAACCCCAATTTATGCTAAATGACATATTTTTCCCAATGATGGAGTGTTTGACGTCATTCTTAAGGGCATAAGTCATCAAATGGCCAATTTTGGCCAAACCAGGGAAAGTCTGAGTACCCTGAAGGCATGGGTCGATTGGATCTGGTCCTAATTACATAATGTGTGTGTTTGATTTTGTCTTCGGGGGCTACGGGCTTGATTTTGGGAATTGGGGTCAAAATTTGGCACATTAGGCAGTTTGGCGAGCTGGGTCGAGCTCGCCGAACTGTTCACTGGTTCGCCAATGTTCCTCTTGATTGCCCTTAATTTCTTGGTTTGACTTAGTTAGAGTCTGTAACTTTTGGTGGGAAGCCTGAGCTCGGCGACTCACCGAAAGGTCCCTTTGATCTCCCTTTCTGCGCCCCTAACCGCTAAAACACACTGTAAATTTCGGCGAGCTAGTCTGAGATCGCCAGATAGTGTCGGCGATCCGCTGAAGGTCCCTGAATATCACCGACTTGCCTGATTTCTAGAAATTTTTCAGGCTAGTCCTTTCAACGAGCCCGATCTGGCTTGCCAAAGTGACTCGGTGACTCACCGACTGGTTCGACGAATCTTTCTGCAACTTGAATTCTACAAAAATTCTTGCACCATTTCTAACTCTTTTCGATGTGCTTGCAGCTATGGCTAGATCCAAAGTACCAGGACGAGACATGCCGCCCCACAAATGGGCAAATGGAATCATCATCAATGAGGATACAGCGGCATCCAAAGCAAAGGCAACTAAACTTCCTACAACTGGTGGGAAAGGCAAAGGCAAGGGCAAGGCACCGCAGCTGCATCACCAGAGGTCAGCTCTAACAGTGAGGGAGTCTACGCGACTCACCTCACCACTTCTGAAAGTGAGGGGGAGCACCAGGATCCTCAGGTTGTTATCTCTGAGCTTGAGGATGATCAGTTGTTATTGGCCAGAGAGCTGAATTGCGCTCCAAGAGGATACATGATCCATCTATGATCCAGGTGACTCAAAACAGTCATCCTCCTCATGTTCCAGATCAGGTTGTGATCCCAGCACCACCTGCACAATATGCTCCTCCTCGGTCTCTCAACAGACTAAAGGCTGAGGGGCTGAGGACTATCATCGAGGAGAAGAGATTGTCCATATATGGTGTGGTGGACAAGTATCCGGAGATCTGGAGCACCTTGAAATCTCACAAATTACAGATTTTTACTAAACTCCGTGGCCATTACATTCCTAATTGGGTCCGGGAGTTTTACACTGCCTATAGATCTCTTGTGCCACAAGGGAAAAAGGAAGGCTACAACTTTTAAGCCAGTAGACTATGTGGTTGTCGGGGGTAAGAAAGTGAAGTGTGATAGTGATGATATCAATGCAGTACTGGAGTGCACTAGGAACATTGCAGACGACTACCAGAGCGTGATCAAGAGAACTTCATTGGAGGGCATGAAAAGCTGGTTGGCCCCTCTTTTATCTGACAGCACTCCTAGGTGGATCGAGGCTGGAGTGTCAATCGAGAAGAAAGACATCAATGTGGCAATGAGGTACTGGTTAGGCTTCATCAATAGCCCTATCATACCGTCCCAGAATGAGTCTATCCTATGCCACACAAAGGCAGCATGTCTTTGATCTATCATTGCCAGGAAGAACATCAATCTAGGTGCCATCATTATACAGGAGATGGCCATGAGAGCTTGGTAGCATCAGACATCTCTCCATTTTTCGGTGTTGATCACTGAGTTGTGCAGAAGAGCCCGGGTGCCACGTGATGAGAAGAAGGATGTGGAAGTGATTCCCACCTCCTCTACCGACATCCGGTGCATTGAGGCTGAGTATTTGACGGATGAGGCTGAGAAGTAAAGGGCAACCTCGGTGGATACATCCCCGACTGTTGATATTGAGACACTACCTGCAGAGGCAATATTGCCTACTCCGGCCTCTGGGCCTTTAGGTATTACTAGCTTCGCCCCTTCTATGACTTTGAGTTCTTCTACTACTGCCCTACCTCTTAGGTCTGCTACTAGTACTGCCTCCCGGCCCCCACTCACTTAAGCCATGCTATTACGAATCAAGCCTCTAGCCCATTCTGTTGATGTGTGTGCCTCCAAGATAGAGGCTACAGTCCCTGGAATGATTGAAAGAGATCTCACCGCTACATTGACACCTCTTAGAGAGTTTATTGATGTCCTCACGGCAAGGATTGAGGTGTGTGAGAGACGTCAGGGAGCCACTCATGAGGTGACGGCCCTAAAGTCTGCAATTGCAAAGTTGAGAAAAGTTGTGGACCAATTAAAGTCCACAAATATGTCGATGATTTTCGGGACCATGAAGATCCCTGATGACCTGGACACGGATATGCCAGCTTATTCTGATGTGCCTTCGACTACTACCGGAGATGAGGTTAGAGTTGAGGATGTGGCTGAAGAGTCTGAGGCTGAGACTGATGAGGAGCAGCTCGGTGTCTAGGAGAAGACTACATATAAGGGCCTGACTGAGGTTGAGAAGGCTATGGTGCATTCAGTCATTCAGACTTTGTTGAGAGAGACTTTCATGGCAGGTTCTAGTGGAGCCAGTGTTGATGTTACCCCGGGCACTGATGCCCAAGAACAGAGTGTTACACCAGGCACTGATGCCTCGGAAGATGGAGTGACTGAGTAGACATGATCATTCTTTACCTCCCTCTCTGTTGTTTTTATTAACTTTGGTTTTTTTTAGTTGTATTTGAGGACAACTGCTTTTCTTTTGTGGGTGGGGTGAGGTATTTCCATACCTACCTCTTGTGATTACATTTTGTTTGTATATATTAGGTTTTGTGTTGTGATCGTATTTTGATCTTATCTTGTGGATGTTTGAGCTTATGGCTACTTATTTTGAATGGAAATGGTTTTTAACCTATTTTGCAAATTTTGTGCCACCTCTTTTGTGTATGATTGTGGTTGTTTTTGTGCAAATTTGAGTATCGGTTATGATCAATACCGATGACTTGAATAGTGCTCTTAATTGAACGAAATGAATGTGTAGCTACGATGAGGTCAAATGAAGTTGCATAGAGAATGTGTGGACTTTTTGCATCTCGTTATGACTAGCCGGTTATCGAATGAAGTCTTTTGTTATGAACATTACACACTATCTTGAATAAGTCTCATTTGATATTGGTGTCAATGCCTTGTGTGATGAGCTTACCTTGAATATTATGTGTGATGACACCTAGAACTTGCCCCATTGGTCCGGTTGAATAAGTGATGCAAGCTCTTGCAATGATCTTAGGCAATAATTTTGATGAGTGAAACAAATTGACATTATACCTCCTTTTGTGTCCAACCTTGTGAGATGGTGTGAACCTTGGTTGAACCCCTTTGAGCCTTATCCTTTTCTTAGAAGAAACTTGAACAATTGTGATCCCTCTTTATCCAGTCACCCATAACTCTCATAAAGTGTGGTTTTATTGAATAGCCAAGCCTAAGTTAGGGGTGTGGTGAAAAGAGAAGGTAAATCAAGAAGTGTGAAAAAATTCTCCTTTGAGCAATGGTGTTGAAAAAGATAGAACCCCTCCATATAAATAAAAGAGAAAAAGAAAAGAAGAAAACAAAAGAAAAAGAACCAAAAAGTTGTGAAACAAAGTAGTTAAAGTTGCAAAAGAAATGGGGTATCCGGTAGGCCATTTGAAAGTGAATAATGGGGTGAATTATGAGCACGATCAAAATGTTGAAGAAAAGGAAAAAAAGTGATGTTCAAACCACATTTCATGAGGGTAGCAGCCACTGAATCTAAATGACCATACATTTACACTCAACCCCGTTACAAGCCTTGAAAAGACCTTTGTGATCTTGAGTGAGCTGAAACAAATGTTGACTAGAAAATAAAGGCAAACCTATGGGTGAAGTCATGCATGTGTTCATCTTTGTGAGTGTGAGAGTCGTATGTGATTTCGGAACTATAAATTGTTAAGAAATTGTGTGTGAATATGGAATCATCTTTTTGGTGAGGGCATTTGAGTACCATTGTTGAGCTTAAACTTGCATTTGGAGCAAGTATTGTGAACATGAGCATCTTTGATAATGGTGAGTCACAATTTGAATTTTTGAGTGCACAATTGATCATTGCATGAGTAAGTTGAGTCTTGTTGTGTGCATTCATGTTGAGTCTTATGCAGCACTATGTGAGACATCCTTTTTGAACTGCTGAACTTGAGTTTTACATGAGGACAAACAAAAGTTTAAGTTGGGGGTGTTGATGAGTCCGAGATTTGGACTCATTTGGGGCTTTATTTATATAGATTTAGTGTCCTCAAATGCTTAATTTGTGCCATAAATTAATGTTAAATCCTTGGTTTTCAGGTATATGGATTGAGGAATAAAGCAAGGACACTATAATGGAAAAAGGAACAAATCAAACTGAAGAAATGAAGAAAGGTAAGCCTAGTGATCGCCAAGAGCACTTGGCGAATCACCGAGTGGCTATCTAACCGCCTAAAGTTCCAGTGTGCCAAGCCCTAAAGGAAAGAACCAAGTTGCCAACGAAAAGGAGCAGTCAGTGGATCACCGAGTAGTTTCGCAAAGCCCAGATAGATCACCCAAAGTTACAGACCTTGAGGATGCTAAATGCCGGGGCAAAAAGGCAATGGAAGAGATCAAAGGGAGGCTTGCCAAGTGGTTCGGCGAGCCCGACTTACTTCGCCGAATGGCCATTCGTGGCTTATTTTTGGCAACTATAAATTAGATTTTGAACATTCAGTTTAAGGAGATGTTATCAGGAGAATACGAAATTAGCTTAGAACAGTTTTGTCTTGAGTTTTTCTTAGTTTTTGAAGAACCTTAGAGATTCAATTTGGATATTTTGGAAGTGGGTTTTGAATATTCTTCAAATTGAACATTGTAAAGACTAAATCTCTCTTACCCAGTTGATGGTTAATCGATTCGATAATAGTTTTTACCTTTTCATGATACTTGGCTAAAACCCCAATTCTTGGGGTGTGATCATGTGATTATGAGTTGAATTAGTTTATGGGTATTGTTAATTACTAGTCTAAATGCTGAATTAAAGTGAGTTTAATAATTAATTGTGGGTTAATTTATGAGTTGTAGTTACAAATGCAACTCTACCTTTGTGTTCCTGGCTTGCGAGAGAGAGAGAGAGATTTTAGAACTAAAATTATTGATTAATGATTTGTGGGTATTGGGTTGAGATGGGTTTAGCGAGAGAGAGTGAATTCTAAACCCAATCCTACCCATCTAGCTTGAAAGAGTGGATGTATTAAGGTGTGGGTTGTTCTTTATTGTCCTGCTTGTTGATGTTCGAAAGAAATCATTTGATTCGGGGTAGTTGTTCGAGAGAAAGCTATCTCCCTTATAGTCCAGCCTACTCACTGATTTTCAGTTGTTTACTAGTAGTTTCAATTATCCATATATCGAAATTTGCCTATAATCGATCACATCCCAAGAATCTATCTCCTTATTGTTATTTCGAATTGTTTGTGACTGTTGTGTAGTTGATAATTTTGAAATCAAAACCCCTATTTGACATTCGTGTCACTACTTTAATTTGATTAATATCCTTTTCAATAATTTCTATTCCTATGGCTGATTAGACCACATTCATACTTCTTAATTGGATTCTAAACACGTACCACTCCTTATGGGATTCGATCCCAACTCATTTACTTAGGTTTTATACTGATTTACGATCGTTGACACCTAGAATTGGATGAGGTGTGCTTGAAACGTTAAAATCGGGTTTTAATTCCAAAATAATTTTTGACAAGAGATTGAGTTTATGGGAATTGGATCCTTTTTTTATTTTAAACTCCTTAGTTGTTTTACTTTATTATTTGCCTTCTTAAAATGGTTTGATCGGTTATGTTGGGTTAGTATTTGGGTCTCCGACTGGATGGTTAGTGTGGGTTCCACTCACAACGATATGGGTCGTGACACTCTGTGACTTGAGACCCTTATTCATGGAGAACCATTTGTTTACTATGGTAAACCTCGAAAACTTTGAATCCCATGTTATAACCAAGCCATGACAAGATTTCACAACTCCATTCCCAATTTTTTATTTTCACCAACTCTTAACCCATGGAAACCTTTATGATGGTAATATGGTCCTAAATACCCATAATGACGTAATATGTTGTTACAAGATTAAAATGAGTGATAATTAATTAAAACCAATGCATGCATACAATTTCATTTCTCAATGCATATGACGTTTTTCAAGGTCTTAATTGACATCTATTCTAGTAAATAATTTATAAATCCTTTTGAGAGAATATGAAACAAACTCGATTCCAACACAAGCACTGTTATATATATATTTATAGTTGAATACAAGTTACAACTAGAATACACACAACAAAGTAAGAGCGCACTAAATAAGGAGAGATTAATAGAAGAAGGTAACTAGAAGGGGATAAGATACAAGAATAAAGAAAGGGGATGAGAGATAACTGACTACCAAAGCTTTGACATAATTTGCTTAACCGTTCTTTCTAATCCTTAGACCTTCTGAACAATAACTAATTTGGCCTGGATGCTAAATAAAACTCTTCAACATTTTACTCGGCCCAATAATATCAACTAAATCAGTCTTATTTACCACTTCTAGCCCATATACCCTTACAAAAGTTATCTTGGTTCACAACAATACTCCAGCCCTCATAAAGAACCTTGTCCTTAAGCTTTGAGTGGAACCAATGTGACATTACAATAGTATTTTTGTCCAAGCTTGAAGGTGAGTCGAGAGCTACTGCTTTATTATTAGAGTGAAACCAAGAATTTCCAACCATAAGTACTAATAAATCAACTTCAGTGCCCTTTGCAGATACTAAATTACCAAGATGAATAACACAAACCCCACCTCCTGAAATTACATCAGTGTCTAGGTTTTCATGTTCCAACGATTGCTCTTAAATGCTTCCAAGGCCGCTAAAATAATCAAAATAGTGCTTAAGCATTGTAGTAATATTAGTCTTACAAACACACCATTGTCCACTATCAAAGATGAAATAGCTTTTGTCCTTAGTAATCACTTCCTTGTTAGTTAAAGAAACAGTAGCAAGTGAAACTGATTCAACTGCAGTTAGCCACTTTGTGTTAACATATGCATACATATCTCTTACAATTGCAAATTGAAAAAATGTCGGATAAGTAGTGGTGTAAGGATCGCACCATCGTCTTCCTGGATCCCACACTTGCGTCATATGGTTAGCATACGTAATGAAGAAAAACGTGCTACTAGATTTCCAACAAAAGTAATGTCTCCACATTCACTGTATAACCTGTTAGAGCCATTTTCTTGGAGGTTATTTCATCCGAAGGCAGTTCACTTATTGGAATACCACTTTCATTCTTTATAAAAAAAATTATCCAGATATAAATCCTCAATACTCTAAGGCTCCACCAAAAAATGAGCAAGATACATGTCTTCAAAAAACTCAGAGTCCATTTCTTGTTTACAAGAGCCAAAATCCAGAGAAGTTGTTGTAACATACCTCTCTTATATATCTATTTTGGGACGTCCATAGAAAAACTAGACTTTGCTGGCATCAGTACCTATAACATATTTATTGAGAATTTCAATAGGAGCATCTAATGACGCCACAGTGAATACCTTGGGGTAATTACTATTTAACATTTTATCAAACATCTTGTGCTCATGAACTTTGGTAGGGTATTATGATTGCTCATCATAGTTTTAAGGCAAGGATGAATTAGTTACTTGTGCAAGGCAAGTCAAACGTATATCTGACTCACTTAAATCTGATGAAACAACCTCAAAACGACTTGGGTACTTAGTCCCAAAGAGTACCTTCCAGAGATTGGTTAAGCGATCTTCTAGTGATTTGAGATGTCATTTACGGAAGCGAATCAACACTATTGCAGTAAAGTGTTCCCAATCTGCCAATTGCTTGTTCTGAAAAAGCCATTGGTACCACGTTAAAGCCGCTCCATCGAGATAGGACGAGGAAAGATATAACATGTGGTTTTATGAAATTTCATTGAAGTTGAAGCAGTGTTCAGCCTGAGAAATCCATAGCTTTGGATTCTTACCACAAAATCGTTGGAATTCCATCGGGTTAGGTTTACTTGTTGTAAGGTTTCCAAACAACTCCTGTAAAGTTTCTTTTAGTACCTTCTTTTAATATCATTAGAAACAGAATTGTGAATAAGCAGAAATCATTGTTTGAGTGGCACATGTATATCTTGCTAATTAGTATTAATTTTTAAAATGATATAAATAATATTGAAGTATGTATGTTATGAAAATTCTTAGACAAAAACACATGTACTAATTAATGAATATTAGATTATTGGACTGATATTTATTGTCATCGCAAAGCACTAACTTTTGTAAAAAATGATTTAAAATTATGAACGTGAGTATCTTTTCCTAGAGATGAAATATGCATTTTGGAAGGAAAAAAGTTTTTTTTAATACCTTCTTTTAATATCATTAGATCAGAATAGTGAATAAGCACAAACATCATTTGAGGGACATGTGTATCTCTTGCTAATTATTATTAATGTTTTTAACTGATATGGATAATATTGAAGTATGTATGTCATGAAAATTCTTAGAGGAAAACACAAGTACAGATTAACGAATGATTAGCTCATTGAACTGATATTTATTGTCATAGCTAAGCATTAACTTCCAAAAATTATTTTCAAATTATGAACCTCAGAATGTCCTTTATTTTCTAGAGATGAAATCTGAATTCGGGGAGGAAAAAGTTTCTTTTAGTGCCTTTGTTAATATCATTGGATCAGAATAGTGAATAAGCAGAAACCACATTTGAGTGAACCCACGAATAGTTCAAAAAAAGAGTAAATCAAAAGATTATAAGGATAGAAAGTTATTAAAGAATAAAATGTTTTTTTAAATATATTTTAAAGCTATGATTAAACAAAAGAATTTGCAAATAAAAGTGTTGATAATATAACCGTTCATAAATGTAACACCCCGAAAATTTCTAAGTTAAGCCTCAAACCACTCTTGAATTGTGTATAAGCTCGTACTAAGTAATTCTTATTTGTTCTTAGATACTAAGTACAATTCTTTTGTGTGGGAATGATTTTGGATATCAATTAAGGTCACTAGGACCCCCCCCCCCCCCCAGCACAAAGTTAAGTTGAAAGCATCCTTACCGATTAAGTTTTGACGTAAGATTATACATAGGTCAATTTCAAATGATAATCTCTCTCAGTACATAACGAATTAGGTAGCCTATAAACTATCAAATTAAAGGATTTTGAGTCCTCTTTTCAACGCCACCAAGTTTGCCTCATTTCGAGTTCACAGTAAAAAGTTATGCCCATTTTAGTGAAGCCATGTCAGGCAGGTGAAGTTTCATGGCTAGCTATACATCCCGTGAAGTGTTTCATGGACCGTGAAGCCTTAAACGGTCCGTGAAACCTCCCTTTAAAGGCACCTCGACATTTTTTAAGTTGGGGTCATTTTGATCTTTTCCCTATACGTTTGGTACTTAAACTACATTGTTTTAACCCCTATTCTAAACCTAAGCCGCGACGTTTTACACCTAATTAAGGGCTTAAAAAGTGTTAATCGAATCTTTTACATTCATTAACATCTCAAGTCATTAGAGCAAAGTTTCAAGAGGAGAAAATCTAGGGTTTCAAGAGTTCTTGAAGATTCATCAATTTAGCCAAGAGCTTCATTCTTCCAGGTATAAGGCTATCATAGTGTTGGACTAGTTTGTCCTCACACCCTACATCTACTTTCAAATCAGTAAAAGAGTAATCTAGGGTTCTACCTTAATTTCAGAATTCTTGAGAAGAGTTAATTTTGAGTTCTCGAGTTCCTGGCTCTTTTTGAAATTCTATTTCTAATTATTGAATTTCTATATGTTATTCATTGAGATTCTTGAGTTGATTCATTCATGTTTATATTTCAGCATGAACCCTATGAATTGAGTATTTTTTAGATGAGTAGTATCATTGGATTCTGAGTATTGAGTTATCTATATTGTTATTGAGATCCTTTTGTTGATTCATTCATGTCTATATTTCAGGAACCCTATTTTGAGTTATAAATTTTGAGAATCTTTTAAAGCCAACATTTGTGTTTTAGACTGAGTTTTTGAGGAAGTAAAGAGAAGTTTGAGAAAGAGTATAAGGGAACTAAGAATTTCCTAAATATTTCATATTTACAGGTGTTGACATCCTTAAAATGGCACAACGTCGCAGTGACTCACAAAAAATAATAATCAATTTTAAAAAGAATTAAAGAATTTAAACGGAACAAATTTAATTTTAAGGGAGTCGCCACCTAATTTTAGGAAAAAATTAGGAAACCAATTAATTAATTAATAAAAATATCAATGAAACCAATAGATTCTAGGTAAGAGTTCAAGTTATTCCGAAGGAAAGGTATTAGGCATCCTTCAAAATCCATAACTTTGGGTCCCGACTGTATTCATTTTTTCAAATTGAGGAGGAGATAAAAATAATATACAAGTATAATAAACATGTGATATAGATAAATAGTACAATAATACAATAATATTAGAAACGGCCTAAGGTTGCCTAACGTCAATAATATACACAATAATGAAAAACTATCATTCGAACTCCATTCGAGTAGCTTCTTCGGAAAGCAACTCTAGGTATCTGTAAAGACACTTAGTAAAAGTGTTAGTAATAAATAAATATGAATAAAAATAAATAAATCAAATAATAACTTAAAAATAAAAATATATCTTAATAACATGGGATGCCTTAGAAATCGACAATAATTTCTTCATCGATCAATTTTAGCATACAACATATATAAACAAAAATTAAATTTTCATCTTTTAAAATGGGGAGATCTCAAAAATCGACGGAGAGATTGTTTTCATTGGCCAATTTTAGCATTCTCATAACACAATTAACAAATATAGCAACAACAAATAATTTAACAAATGAAAGAATGCAAAGATGATAGAAAATTAACCAATATTAAAATAATGTAAGCTTCATTAGAATAAACTTTCAACACAATATAATCAAACTAACGGTATGCAACAGTGGTTCAAAATAATAGCAAAACCATAAATAATGACCAACAAATAATAGCGAAATAAATAATATACAAACACTGCCTAAAAGTAACAAATAAAATGAGTATTAACAAATGTAACGAATAAGATGAATGGCATTTAAATATGTAATTTAACTGAAAATAATGATTTAACCAACTGACACAATATTCACAAAATGTTCAACTGATTGTCACAAAAATAATATAATCAAAATTAACCGATAAATATCCTAATATTTTTCAAAAATGAGAATAATTATCAAAAAATTGCATTAAAATTGCAAAACATGTATTTTGATCTATTTAGTTAATAAAACAATTAAAAGTATTAGCTTTGAAAAATATCATACCAAAATTTGGTGTCAACAACTTACCCCTATGTTTGATTAGTATCGATGAAAGAGATCCTGGTCAAACAAAGTTGATGAACACAAATTTGATTTTATAAACATTGAACAAAATAATATGAGATGTTAGTAGTGCTTTTGAACAACACTCTACGTCCGTCAATAGGGCTACAAATAACAAAAAGAAGGCTAGGATTGATCATAAACTAAAAGCATTCACATGCCTTCGATGTTACTTTCAAAACTGTACAATGAAGATTGTGTACCTCCTTGAAAGGAAGACTATGTGAATAATATGTCACTTTGAACGATGTGACGACTTAACTTGTCTCTTGAAAGGCAGACGACCCAACTTTAATATAACATTTGACTTTGAACGAGGTGACAACCCATCGTGTCTCTTGAAAGGCAGACAACCTTAGTTGAATGTAATATGTCACTTTGAACGAGGCGACAACCCAATGTGTCTCTTGAAAGGCAGACGACCCAATTTGAATGTAGTATGTCACTTTGAATGAGGTGACAATCTAACGTGTCTCTTTGAAAGGGGGACAACCCAATTTGAACGTATTATGTCACTTTGAATAAGGTGACAGCCCAACGTCTCTCTTTGAAAGGGGGCTAATCCAATTTGAACTTGATAAGTCACTTGAAGAAAGGTGACAACCTAACATGTCTTTTGAAAAGGAGACAACCCAAATTGAATTTAACATGTCACTTGAAGGGAGATGACAACCCAATCTTGAACTTAATATGTCACTTGAAGGGATGTAATAACGCATCATGACTCTTTGAAAAGCAGAAGACCCATTTTGAATATAACATGTCACTCTGAACGAGGTGACAACCCAACATGTCTCTTTAAAAGGAGAACAACCCAATTGGAATGTTACATGTCACTTGAAGGGAGGTGACAACCCAACGTGTCTCTTGAAAGGCAGACGACCCAATTTGAATTTAACATATCATTTTGAACTAGGTGGCAACCCAACGCGTCTCTTGAAAGGAAAACGGCTCAATTTGAATGTAATATGTCACTTTGAACGAGGTGACAGCCTAATGTGTCTCTTGAATACCGATAACCCAATTTGAATATAACATGTCACTAGAAGGGAGATGACAACCCGATATGTCTCTTGAAAGGCAGACGGCCAATTTGAACTTAACATGTCATTTGAAGAGAGAAGACAACCTAGCGTGTCTCTTTAAAGGCGGACAATCCAATCTTAAACTTAACATGTGATCACTTAGAGGGAGGTGACAATCTGACATGTCTTTTGAAAGGGAGACACCCCAATTTGAACTTAACATATCACTTGAAGGGAGGTGACAACCCAATGTGTCTCTTTAAAGGCGGGCGAACCAACTTCAACTCAACATGTCACTTTGAATAAAGTTACAACCCAACGCGTCTCATTAAAGGCGAGCGACCTAACTTGACATGTCGTTTAGAGGGAGGTGATAACCCTACATGTCTCTTAAAAAGGTGGACGACCCAATCTTGAACTTATATTTTACTTGAAGGGATGTGACGACTCAACGTATCTATTGAAAGGCAGACGATCCAATTTGAACTTAACATAATCTGCAACACAATTGTTAGTAGCAACTGTATCATAAATGCAACATAAATTATACAAACATGGTGTCATATGAACAATGAATAACATGATTAACTAATGCAATATTTTTAACATAATAACATCTTGAAATTTAAAAAATGTCAATTTGAATGGAATAACAAATAAAACTATGTCATTTTGAACAGGATGACAAACCAATTTAAAAAGAGCATCATTTTGAATGGCATGATAAATCAATTTTTTTCTAAAAAAATATATCTAAAACAACAAGTCAACTTTAATATGTGTCATTTTGAAGGGTATGACTACCTAATTTTAAAAGGATCATTTTATTTGAGATAACAAATATTTTTAAAAGATATCATTTTGAAAGGTATGACAACCTAAATTTAAAATGATGTTATTTTGAAGGGTATGACAACCCAAAAATACAATATTCAAAGTTACTTTGGGCAAGTATTGAAAAGTGGGTGTCAACACATTTTTATTTTATGAACAATGAAACATATTTTAGCTTGGCTAGCGCCAACAATAGTATTATTGCATAGAACTTTTCACAAAACTTTATCTTTCAACTAAGATTGACTTCATTGTAATTCCTATGGATTCAAATGGTACCTCAAATGTACTTAAGTAACAACAAGATTTGTTCATCTTGCTTCAAACAAAGGTTTTGAACTAGACCTAACATCATGTTTCAAATTCCCTCACCATAAAGAAACCTCAATTTTCACACATTTAATATATTTTGATTTAGGGACATTTTGTAAAATTCACTCACACTCAGAAAAATGTTCAACGCATGCAATTGTGATACCATAGGCTTGACCTTTATATAAATCTCCACTAATGTGAGAACATTTGAAATGAAATCATGTATGGTTTGTTATTGACTTGTAATGTAGGTTTAGGGACAGGTAGGATAGTTATTTGGGATAAAAGTAACTTAATTCGTTCTTGAGCATTGCACTGAATTTGTTCTTTCAATGTTTGTTACACTTTTAGTGTTTGGTTATCTTTGTTGTCCCTTGTCTTTGCACTTTTTGACTTCTTTTGAAGCTTTGCTTGTCTAAGCTTTTCCCCTTCTCGTAATCTTTTCAAGTTTCTCCTGTTTGTTTGTAGTGTTCTTCTTCTTTTGTTGAAATTTTTGTTTGCTTGAACTTGTGGGGAATTTTAAACTTTTTCTTCTTTCTTTTGAAGTTATTTTTGTCTTGACTTTCAGGGACTTTGCAACTTTTGTCTTTTACAAATTTGAACTTCAAATCTTCTTTTGTAACTTGCACGTCTTCAGTGTGCTCAAGAAAGTCAGGCCAAAAGAGGATAGTGCGTATAAGCACTCAGAAAGGGTATAGGCTAAAATATGGTTGTCCAAAGAAAAAGGCTTAAGGCTCAAAGTGGGGACATATTAAGGATTATGTCATTTGGTTGGCTTTGAAAGGCTCAAACAGGTCAAAGAAGGCCTACAATAATTTTTCAAATCAAACATTACTCAGAATTTCGCCTCAACAACATTCAGGCCAAGTTCTAGATCAACAAAGCAATACAATTGAATTTAATCAAAAGCTCACCACAAAATGCAGATGAAACAATGAATCTGATTTTGTTCTTATCTTGAATACATGCAAGAGAATATTTTCAAGTGTAACAAAAGTATGAATGAGAGGTACCGAAAGAATCTGTGGTTTACCACGAAGTCAATTCTCTCCATTAATCAATTATTTTTACATATGCACACTCGAACTGTGTTGGCACCAACCAAGTCAAAAAGAATGATTTAAAAATAAAATATAATATTTTAAAAAGAATAAAAATAAAGAATATCGAACCCTAGAAGGACTGCTTACGTATCTCATTGAAATCAGAATCAGGTTTGCGTAGTTCGTGCATGTCATGACCCAAGCCTACACCCTGGACGTGGCCAGCACTCGAGAACCATTGTTGGTCCCCAAGCAAACCCTCATCCTGGCTAACTACAAGTGGAAGACCAACTCAAGCATACAAAGCTTAAAAACTGAATAAAAATAATATAGTCAACTCGCCATAAAATAGGCAACCTTTAAAACATTTAACAAAATAAATGAACAAACTTCTGAAACTCTATTCCCTATCTGTGAAGCCTCTAACTGACAAATATGGAAGTTGGGACAAGACCCACGACATCCTAACAACTGATATAACTGAAAGTACAAGTGGAACCCTCCGGAAGCAAGGGCTCACCATAGCTAACTAGAACTGCATACGGTATCAACGAAGCGCATGTTGGTGATCTTGAGTACATGTATATGCATCATGAAGCGATGCAGGCCAAATGGCTCAATACATAAAATGTATGAGCATGTAAGGGGAAATCTAAAGCATAAACATAAGCTTGAACTGGTAAAAAAGAAACATATACCTCTTCTCAAACTTACTCAACTCAAGGAATTATCAAGGACACTTAAAACTACTCAAACTTACTCAACTCAGAAGTACCCAAGGATAAGATACTCAACTCAGTAATAGGGTTCTCAACTCAGTGAAATGCGGCCCAACTCAACAATAAGGTACTCGACTCAATGAAGCACAATCCAACTCAAGATACTCAAGAATAAATCAACAATAAAAGATGCAATATATGGAATGTTTTTAAAATAGTAGATAGCAACTCAATTTATTGAAGAATACAGTAACAACTCAATTTGTATATAATAAAATATAATATAACTCTGTGGGAGATTCTCTAACTGACAACCATCACTATGAGCTATGTGATGATACAGCGTCTCGCCCACACTGCCAGAACTGTCCTATACTTTGCCGGGGTATAGAACCTCTCGACTAAGTGGATCCACTAGCCTATGCTTAAAAGAACTAAGGAATCATCTAAAGAGTATGACCCTTTTTTACCCATGTTGGCCACACGGTTAATAGAGACCTTGAATTATCTGAACTCAACTTGTCCCCAAGTCGGTGCTCAATACTACTACCGAAATGTAACTAGCTCATATGTTTAAAAACATTATTATTTCTGTGTTTTGAGATTATTACTAAAAAAAACTTTCTCTTAAAAGAGATGGTACTCAAACTGCTCAAAACTCTTTTAGAAATCTCAGTCTCCTCTCCTCTTAAATGTAAAAACATTTACTCTTGGGAATACTTATTTCCCTTATATCATTTTAAAGAAAATGAACTCAACTGTAACACCTCACTATTTTAAAGAAATAGAAAGATCTAGAATTAGAAAGAGTCATTTTTGGAAAGACTCCGTAGGAAAGATTTTTAATAGACACCTCACTTATTTTTGAAGCTAAGATCGTGGATTTCGTCAAGGGGTGATCACTACGAGGTATGTGAGAAAAAATAGAATTGGGTTAGTTCACCCATGCGCCAATCATGATTTGATTCAGCGTAATTATGTTCTTGAAAGAAGAGTTTATGAGTTCTTGATGAATATTGTTGGTGTTGTTGAAGAGTTCTTGGTTTATATTCATGAAATTAGGAGTTGTTTTGAGAAGATTCTTGCATATTTTGATTATGTAGTCGAATCTAAGTGTTTGGGGAAAGACCCAATTGAGTTTAGAAGGTTTAGATTTGAAAAAAGACCAAGAGAATTCGTCAAAATCTGGGGAAAAGGGGTGGGGCGCCGCACCACTCAGAGCGCCCCACAAAGTGCTCTGAAGTTTGGCCTCTGGGGCACCTCGCCAGCCAGAACGCCCCAAGCCATTCACTGAAATTTACCCTCTGGTTCCCCGCGCCACTCAGAGCACCAGAGACGCCATGTCTTCTACTTTTTCCCACTTCTTTCCATTTAAGTTCCCTAGCAACGTACCTAAGTTTTATAGTTGATTTCTACACTCTAAGGTAGTTTAAACATTATTAAATCATCCATAAACATGAGATCATGAGCCTTGAATCCAAATTCAATCCAAGGAAATTTAAGAGCCAAGTCAGGAGAAGTTCATAGAGTCTTCCAACAGTCTTTTACAAATGTTTTAACTTTGTTTTAAGGCTTGAGTTTTGAGTTAAGTAAAGAGCAAGAGTAAAGTTCATTTCTTCAAAAGATTATACGGGAACTAAGTATTCCCAAGAGTTGAAATTTTTTCACATTTAAACAAGAAAGGAAACGCTAATTTACAAGAGAGCCTTTGAGCTAGTTTTGAGTAATTATCTCAAACCACAGAAATAGTTTTTGTTTTTAAAACATATGAGCTGAGTATATTTGGGAGTAGTATTGAGCACCGATATGAGGACGAGTTCATAATAACTCAAGTCTCCATAAACCATGTAGCCATCGTGGGTAAGAAAGGGTCATACTTTTTAGATGATTCCTTAGTGCTTTTTAGCATAGACTAGTGGATCCACTTAGTGTTCTATATCACGGCAAGGTATAGGACAGTTCTGGCAGCATGGGTGAGACGCTGAATCATCACTTTAGCTCATAGTGATGGTTGTCGGTTAGAAAAACTCCCACAGTACTATATTAGTTTATATGTAAACTGAGTTGTTATCATATTTCTTTAATACATTGAGTTGGCACCTACTGTTTTTAAATGCTTTGTATAACTGCACCTTTATTGTTGTTTTACTTTGCATTTGAGTTGATTATCCATGAATTGAGTAGAGCTAAGGTATGTGTTATTTTCAGATTCCTTTCAACCTTATGTCATGTTTAGTTTTCTCCTAGCATGCTCGTACATTCAATGTACTGATGCCATTTGGCCTACATCGTTTTATGATTCAGAAACAGGTAATCAGGATCAGTATCCAGCGCCTCGTTGATCCAGTTGAGCACTCAGAGTTATTTGGTGAGCCTCCTTGATTCCGGAGGATTCCCTTTTTATTTCTTTGTTAGTCAGTTGTTAGGATGATCAGGGGTCTTGTGCCGACATCCCTCTTAGTATTTAGAAGCTTCATAGATAGTTAGATATAACTTCTTTAGTCTTGTATTTCAGATGTTTTGCTAAAAGACTTGAGTTGCCACTTTGGCTACTTTGAATGTTTATCCTTAAACGTTCTATGTTTATTTGAGACAGTTGTTTTAAAGTGCATTTGAATCCTTGTATTAATGTTTTAAGTCTTCCGCTATGAGTTAAGCCAAGACAAGGGTCCGCTTGGGGCCAGCAATGGTTCTCGAGTGCCAGTCTCACCCAGGGTGTAGACTCAGGGTGTGACATCAACTCTACTATCCTCAACTTAGTGCTTAATTCTTTAAAACAAGTCTTAAAACAATTTGTAAAAAGACTTCTTAAAATAGGGTTCATGCTAAATTATGGACGTGAACGACTCAATTCAAGGTTTTCAATAACTATACATAGAACTCAATACTCGAGACTCAATAGCTCAAAACTCAAGAACTTCAATGGTAATACTCGTTTCAAGAATACTCAACTCAGAGGGTTCATGCGAAATTATGGGCATGAACAATCTCAACTCAAGGACTTCATGATACTACTTCATCTCAAGAATGTTTGACTCATAGGGTTCATGAGAATTTATGGGCATGAACAACTCAACTCAAGGACTTCATGGGTAACCTATAATAGCCCCATGATTAGGAATATAATTTCAAATTATGAAGTTCATGCAGAATTTATGGGCATGAAGACTCAACTCGAGGGTCTAAATAACAATATGGAACTCAGGTATACAAATCTTCTCATTCTCATACTTACTTCCTCAAAATGTAGTTCAAATCGATAGTTGATCTCAAAGGATTCACAATTAGACTCAAAGACTTTCTTGAACTCTACTCTTAACTCTCTCTTGAACTTGAATTATGAATTCAAGAGTTATGATTCATGATATGAAGGATCTCGTGATGATAATGTAGACTCATGAATACACTCTCCTCATTCTCATACTCACTTGCTTGAGTCTTGAAACAAGTTGTTAGAAGTTGTAGAAGACTCCTCAAAAATACTCAAAGGGACTTTCTAAAACTGTTCGAAAGAACTCTCAAGACTTAACTTTTAGCTATACCTTGAATTTGAATTATGGATTCAAGGGTTATGCTTTGGAATGTAGGACTTCTCAATGATTTAGGAAGGTTAAGATAGTTGATCACAAGAATGGGCGAAGATCCAAATTAAAGAACACTGGCGCGACGCAGAGATGGAATTAATTTTTTGGTCGCTAAAATATTTTTGAGGCAGAGGACTCCATATCCTCTCCGCGACACAGAAAGGGGGTGACCAACTGGATGCTGAAAACCTTAAGCGCCTCCGTGACGCAGACCTGGGCATAATTATTTGCCCGATCTTTTGTTCCTCTCCCAAACTCGACTCAACTCGCACCCAAAGTAGTTTTATTGATCAAGTTCACAAAAAATCACAAACCCAGAATGATTTCAAGTAAACCCATATAAATATCTATCAAGGAACTCAACTCGTTTGCAAAACTCACACCTCAAAATCTTAACGACCTTCAATAATGGATAAAACTCAAGAACTCACTAATTTATCTCAAAAACGAATTTAAGGATATAATTAAACATGATTGGTGTGAGGGCGAACAAACTCAACACTATGATAGCTTACATACCGGAAAGAACCATCTTCTTGAAGCAACTTGAAGGAAAATCTTGAAAGATGAACCCTAGCCTTAGTGTTTCTTGAAATTCTTGAGCATAGAATTTTAGGAGTGAATAAGAGGGTTTGATTTATGAAAAATAATTTTTCTACACGTTTAGGGTAATTTAGATGACCTCCTAAGGGTTTTTAGGACTAAAATACCCTTTAAGAAATAAATAAAATGAGCTGGAAGTCGAAATAATTTTTCAGCAGGCAGTGAGGTCCGTATTGGCTCCATAACGCGGAGCCATCGCGAAGCTGCTGCCAGGTTTGAGCGTCGTTAGTAAATCAGTCATAACTTAACACTCAAAGCTCAAAATTTTGTAAACTCGGTGGCATTGGAAAGAGAAATCGAAGGGCTTTAATTTGATATCTTATGGGTCTTCTAATTCATCCTGTACTAAAAGTTATGGTCATTTGAAGTTGACCCAATTTAGTTCTTCTTGGAACTCAAGGTGCTACATCTAGTGACCTTAACACTTTATAAATTTTTAATTCCTTGGTAAAATCTCACTCACTACGAAGAACGGTTCGAGTCTTAGTTCAAATTTTTTTTGGAATGTTACAGTGTAGATGTGGCATAAAACATATGTTTTGAACAACAATTAATTTTTGAATGAAAAAAATAATCGAAATGAAAAACCAATGAGTCGCGTTGAAGGGTGGCAATCAAAATTTAACAAAAAAAATCTTTTTTATTATTTAAAGAACAAGTACCAAAAATAAAAAATCAATGAGTCACATTGAATGGCAGACCACCCAAACTTTAAAATGTCAAACAAAATATATTTTTTCAATGGAATGTAAGGCAAATAAAAATTTGAGATATACATTGAATATAACATTATGTACAAAAATTAATACAAAGGTATAAACCAACTCGGATCGATGCCTCATAAATATGGAGTTTGAGTACAATTTTGGTGAAATTTTTGAGGGCATTCCATAAAAAATATTCCCCTTTTTCAGCTTGAACAACCTCTGGGATTCAATCTCATAGCAACTGTCTCCTTAGTTAAATATTTGGAGACATAAAAAAAATTGCCTCAATTTCCTTTTTGAAATAATGGATAACTTATGGGGAACATAACCGAGCCGGTGTGGCGCCTACGTATCCTGTTGAAATAGGAACCAGGTCAAACGTAGTTCCAACATCTTGTGACTTGAATTGAGATACAGTTCAGACTATAAATGCTATACTGGTAGATGACTAAGAGTGGGGTTTATTTGAAAGTGGACCGGTGACCCAAGTGGACTACTCGTAGTGGGGAAGATAGAGACTGTTTACCATCCACACTACAACAAATTTGATTATTAGAGACAAATAATTTCGTCATCTATAAATCATATTTCGTCACTAAAACTCTGGTATGATAAATTTTGTCGTAAAAAGTGTAAATTTTTTGTAGTTAATAATATGTTTTGTCACTAAAAATATTATTGTTAGTGACAAAATTAAATCATCACTAATTATTTAGTTCAATTAGTGACGACATCAAATGTCTCTAAAGTTATATGTATTTCGTAGTTGAAAAAATATAATATCGTCACTAATGACTTTTTTTTTATATACAAAAAAAATATTGTGTCCTTAATGTATAAATTAGGGACAAATTTATTATTATCAAAGAGGTTAATAATTTTGTGATTAAATATATCATTTTGTCACTAAAAGTGTTGCTTTTACCGACGACATATATTGTCACTAAATATTATCATAAGTAGTGACAATTACAATTGTCACAAAATAAAAATATAATTCATATTCAATAAAAAGGCGTACTAGGACAATACATTTTGTGTCACTGAATGTAATCAACTTGTGATGAATTAATTTAATTCATGACAAATATATTTGTCATAATATTCACTCATGATCATATAATAAAAACAAATAAAATTATGCTAAACTAATAATATCTCATTACAAACTCCAAAAATAAAAGTAAAATATGTCCAATGATAAGAAAATCTAACCAAAAATATACTAAATATTACTACTAAACAAAGACATATAAGTAAAAATTCCTTCCAAAATATCAATAATGTGGTAACACATAGCTTGCAATCAATCTTGATTCAATTCTCACCCTTTATACTTGTACAAAGAGAGAGAAAATAAAATAAAGATTAAGATTGAGATGTTTGTACTAGAGTCAAAAGTAAAATATGTAACACAATTTGTCTTTCATATGTTGTAATCCCCACTTTTATAAGGCTTATTGGATGAATTGTCCCTGGTATTACAATTCCATATTACCAAATAAAAACGTTTAAATAAGAAAAATAGGTTTAGGTAAGGATTTAGATAAAAAGATGATGTATGCTGCATCTAGGATAAACATAAATAAGAAAACTAGGTTTAGGTAAGGATTTAGATAAAAAGATGATGTATGCTGCGGTTTTAAAATTTTAGTTGTAAAATCCTACTCAGTACTCCCTCTTCCTGTTCCGTTATCATAGTTTAGTAGCATTTTGTTGCTAAATCTATGTAATTTCTCCCAAAATTACTTTTTTTTTCTTTTTATAAATGTTCATCTCTCTTTATCTTACTCTTTTCATCTCTTTTCTTTAACCCATGTTCTTAGCACCTGCTTATTTAACCACACCTTGGGATACACAGTCCTTTTGGTTTTCTGACCATGGCGGACTTTCAACCTCCCTAGGTATTTACAGGTTAATCCATCGGGGTTACTAAGAAGATAAAGAACTAACCATTTACTAAGAATAATTTAAAGAGCATATGAACATGTTAACATTATAATAATATGAACATTATATTATACATCAAAACATACATGATATAGGGAGAAGATTACTAAGATCTAGAAAACAGATAACTACTTACATGATAATGGTCGGAATGAGGTTTCCCTTTCGGGAGTCCCCGGGTGACCTTGCAGGTACTTGTAGAAAAATAAACACTCACACTCTTTGTACAAACACAACAAACACTCACACTCTTTTTATTTTTTGAAAGGGAAGGGGAATATGTAAACTATTACTTAGAACCAATGCCTTTGCCAATGCCTTTGTTGTATCCTCTGCTCTTTTTTCACTCCCTACTTCTTGTGGCAAATGGTCCTCTATTTATAGCTGAGGATCCGGATCTTAAATTCGGATTTCAAATTCGAATAATCTTTCTCACCTGTCGGGTGCTCTTTGGGCCCCATCGTCACATGGCTCGTAAAGCTTTTTCAAATTTTTAATGGTCCTTCTTTGTCTTCTTTTGTTAGTGGAGTCGCCTTTGTAGTAGTGGAGTTGTCTTTTCTTTGTCTGATAGTGGAGTCTTAGTGGAGTAGTAGTAATGACTTGTGATGTCATTGCTTACGTATTCTTTTTTGTCTTCTTCTGTTGACATCATTGCTTACGTATTTGTATTTTCTAGGTATCCAGGTTGTGGAGTGCTTCGGAATCAAAGCTCATTCCTGAATCATCATCGTCATTTGGGTCGTAGTGTTGAGTAAAATGGTCTATTGATGGATCGTTCTCATCACTTCTACTTCTTGTGTCTTCGGGCTCAGAATCTACTGGTTCTGGATTGGGATTTTCTCGTATAGTCTTTTCTTGTATAGTCTCCTTAGTTTTTTCTTTAAGTAATTTGCAAAGGGAATTTTGTATTATTTTTTCTATTTTTTTATTTTTTGTAAAAAACCCTTAGCTTTTTTGCTTGTCTCTGCCACTGTATTGAAACTTGCTGGTAAAATTCTTACACTTTTTGGCAAAGTGTCAGCCGTCAACGGATTTGATGAGTCTTTACCCGTTACCGTTTGATCGGGACTAGTTGTACCTTTAGCTGGTACAATAGCTTTATCTACATTCGTTGGGGAATGTACACCCGTCTTATCCATTTTGAAATGAGTTGGAGAACTCTTTGGTTGTTCTTTGGGATAGTATGGTATTTGCAATGGTATGGTTTGATTGGTAGGTTTAAGTAAAAATTGTATTCTTCCTTGTAATGAGTGGATATGTTGAGTCATTTTTCCTTTCTCAGTCTCTAGTTTCTCAATTGTCTGGTTTAGTCTCTTAAATCCCTCAGTCATTGAAGAACAATGATCGCAAAAAATTATCTTGTCAGTGTCCTTTTGGATATTATATTGCAGGAAAGGTCTTGTAGTTTGTCTTAAAGCTGGGCTTATGAAATAATTTGGTCCAAGAGTTCCTCTAGCATAGTCTAGTGCTTCATTGAAATCGTTGAATCCTTTAAAAAGTGGGGTAGGAATGTCTTTGATTGAGTCTATTACTTCTATCCATGTCTGAAAAACTCCTGGTAATCTTCCTTGGACTACTACGTAGAATCTGAATTTTTTGTCTTCATTCTTGTCTGTAAAATAATGACTTAAAGAATTTACCACTGAGATGAAGTAACTATTGTCTCTAGGAACTTTGTTGTATGCTATCCACAAGTTGTCTATTAGGCATCTTTGAGGTTTATCTATCTTTGTTTCTGGTTTTACCCTGAAACTTAGATTAGATGGGGGATAAAAAATTAGATTTTGTTTCCCAAAGTATAGTCTCTCGGTGCTTGCAGTATTTAGTCTTGTTTCTTCTAATCTCGTCTATGGCTAAAATAAAGTATTTCTTAATAGAGTCTGCAGATACAAGTCTTTGTCTTTTTGTCCACTGTTAGTTGAGCTGGACGCCTTGTCTTTGCTTGTACTCATTCTGAAAATAAACAATTAGTTTTCATAAGTCTGCTTAGCTGATCCGCTAAGGAATTGTCTTTTCCCTTTATATGTTCTAGAGATATATTGTATATTGATGTAGCATCTAAAAAATTTAGCCATCTTCTTTTACTACTATTTTTTCCTTCTATTTTCTGGTGGAATTTTACAATAGTCTCGCAGTCAGTTCTTACCAAAATTTCTTTTTTATTAATAATATATAATTTAAAACTGTTTAGTCCATAAATGACAGCTAAAATTTTTGCATCTATACTACTCATATTTCCTTTTTCTTTGTATTTTCCACTGTGATAGCGCAAATTTTTTCGTCTTTCTTGTCTCCATATTTATTGTTCTTTGTTTTTAGTACTGCTCCCCAACCTTCTAGACTTCCGTCGGTTTCTACTATTGGGTAGTCACTTTCTAGTGGGAGGGCTAAATCTGGTATATTTTTAACCATTTGTTTGAGCTTTTGTACTAGCTTTATGTCTTCATTGTTGAAGGTTTTTTGCCCATGAATTCCAGTCTTAGAATATAAGAGTCCTGCTATTTTTCCTAGGTCTTTAATAAAACTCCGTGCATAATTTAGTATTCCTAGAAATTTTTGTAAGTCTTTAGTGTTATCTAATTTATCGGGCATGTCGAGGACCTTTTTAGCTATATAGGGTTGTAATTTTATTTTTCCATCTCCAATTTCTACCCCTAAGAATTTTATAAGATTCTTACATAATTCCATTTTCTTTTTGCTAATTATAATTCCATTGTCGACAAACAATTTAAACACTGTTTGTAAATGTCCTAGATGTTCGTTAGTATTGTTACTAAATACTAAAATGTCGTCTACATATACTAGAATGAAATTTTTATAATCTTTAAATATGTTATCCATCTTTCTTTGAAAAATCGGAGGAGCAGTTTTTAAACCAAAAGGCATTACCAGCCATTCGAAATGTCCTTCTGGACAAGTAAAAGTCGTCCATTCTATACTGTCTTCATGCATTTTGACTTGCCAGTATCCAGATTTACAATCAAACTTACTAAAAAAATTTCTTCCTTGTATTCGATTTATTAATTTTGTTTTGTCTGGTAATTTATATCCATCCATTCTAGTGTTGTCATTAAGTCTTTTGTAATTGATTACCATTCTAGCTTTTCCTCTTAGTATTTCATTATGATTTCGTACCATAAATGCGGCTGACCTATGTTTTGAGGTTGACCTTCTTATTACTCCTAGGTTTAATAATTCTTTTATCTGATCTTCAAATTCCTTTAGGTCTTCATTTGTGGACTCTATTGAAGCAGTTTTAACCGTGTATTCTGGGTTAATAATGTCAAGTCTGCAAGTTATATGATTGGCTTCCCAGTGCTTTAGAGGTCTTTCTCCGATTATCTCTAATTTATCTAAGATGGAAATTACTTCTTCTAGGTCTTTTTGATTTTTTATGACTCCTATATGTTGTAATCCCTTTCTAAAATTGTAGAGTTCTGTATTTATTTCTATTAAATTATAACTTTTTTCTAGTTGTATATCAGATAAACTTAGTTCTAATAATTCTATTTCTTTAATCTCTTCATCAGTAACCTGGATTTTATTACAATTTCACTCTTCTCCTTTATTACATTTTAATGTGTTTTTATCAGTATTTTTAACATACCTAGATTTCGTTGGAATTGATTATGTTGTTATTGAGGTCTGAGTCATATTTTTAGAGAATATTACTCCGTCTCTAGTGAGGAGACAACTTCCGTTGTTATGTAATAAGAAGTCTAATCCTAGAACAAAGTCTACTCTAATATTTAAATCTTTAACCCATATTTTTTCTAATTTATAAGTGGGTTTATAAAAATCTGCACATGTGTTTAGAAAACTTATTTGAGCATTACTAACATAATGTTTATATACATTTGACGACCCATCCATTTGCATGGCACTTTGTGGTTCTGGAAATTCTTTTATTATATCTAGAGGTAAGATACTTCTATTTATTATACTTTTCGTACATCCAGAGTCTACTAAGGCTAAAGTTTCTATTTCGTAGTCTTGAATCCTTATTCTTGTTAGTATTTTGATAGTATTAATTTTCTTGTCTTCATTACAAATTAATCCCTCAAAAGATTTATGGTTGTGGTCTTTTTCATTTAATAGTTCGATTTCTTCTTCTGGTATTGTATTGGTCTCTTCTTCTACTTTTTATTTTCCTTTTTCTAATTTACTTATTCTGTTCTCTAAACCTTCAATCCTTTTTTCCAAAGATATTAAAGCCTCTTCTTTTGTATTTATTGCTTGGTCTATAATTTTGATGTTAAATATTTTATTAATACACATAAGACATCCTTCTATATAGCAATTCATACATTTTGCTCTTCTGTCTTTACTGGGGT
>JAJOOR010005071.1:0-53088 GCA_036250505.1 Solanum acaule | reverse complement strand
ATGGTATGATTGCTATATGATTGAAAGGTAGTTCTCATTATTATAATGTAATGTAAAGTGAAAGGTTTACTCACTTGCTAAGTGTTTCTAAAGTGAAAGGATTGTTACTCACTTACGAACACATATGAGCTATTATGGTAAGATGTCTATAAAAGAGTCTAGTAAAGGCTAATGTGAACTTATGTAATGACTAAAGATGATTACAATAGGGAATTAGATGCTTAGCACCGAAAGGGAATCTAAATGAGATTGGGGTCTCACGTTTAGTAAGTCCGGCTCCCCACATGGGTTTCCTCACATTTAGCAAGTTCGGATTACCCACGGTATGGATTGTCTCATGAGATGGAAACCCCCACGTTTAGTAAGTTAGGGTTTCTAGAAGAAATCTCCTTGACCCTTAACTATGTGCCCACATAGGACTCTAGCTTAGTGGATCCACCTAGATAGCTATGTACGAATGGTTACACCTTAGGCAAGTGTTGACCCTCTCTTTTCGGTGTGGGAGTAAAATACCGAATTCCATGTAGCTCTCATGGTCTAAGTCAGTTTTTTGCAATATTTCCCTAATGTAAAAGTAAATGAAGGTATGAAAGGTGTGAACTCTTACTAGGGCTTTCTTAAGGGTTTCTACGTAGTGTAAGGGAGGGTATGGGACTTCTCTTGCACATTGCACTTGTAGAATCCTAAGAGATGGTTGTAGTAGTGTTCTCTTATGATTTTGATGATTATGACTTATGTATGTTGAAGCTATGTTATGTATGATCATTATGAATATGGTATGTTATGATAAAATATGATCTTATGAATGTATGCATGAAGTAGGTTGCTTAATGTGATACTTGGCTTTGAATAGGGTTGTGGGGTTCTATTCTTTGCATTGCACTAGTATTGCTTGGGTTGTCTAGATGTTGAGATGATATTATGTTGGGTTGGACTATGATGCTTATTTGTGTGCATAATGGATTTACTTGGTAAAAAGCATGTTTTGACTAAATGTCCTTTTAAGCATGTTTCAATGGTTTTTATGTATAGTAGCCATACTTAGTACGTGTGTTGTACTAACCCATATTTTCTCCCTTTTCCCAAACATTTGGGTTCGGGCCATTGAGTATTCAAGCTTACTTCTCAAGACACTTGGAGTTGCTTCCCTAAGTTGGTGAGTCCTCAAGTCCGAGGACAAGACCCTATGATCTAGCTTCTATGTTTAGTTCTTTGGTTATGTTAAAAGACATTGTTGTACTTCCTATTTTCAAGACTTCTTATTGATGTAAGGGATAAGTCCCATTTTCGATATTTCTGTGTCTAGATGGTGCATTATGATGAAGTTAGATTCTATTTTTCATATATGAAGTGAAGTTGAACTTCCAAACTGAAAGTTTTAAATTTTCCGTGATTTTATTCTATGATACATTTTATGACGAATACTAAGGCCTTGTGTAAGAGCTCTTTGAGGTCGAATACGCCGGTAATGACTAGGGGGTGCTATCGGGTCGTTACAAACTTGGTATCAGAGTATATGGTTGAGAATAATGTAGGATTCATGTCACAATATACCACGTCGAGTAGAGTCTTGTTCATGGGTGTGAAGCGCAACACACTTATGAATGAGAGGCTACGAGATGCTTAGGAACTTTCACTCTTTTGTCATTCCATAGTCGTGCCTAAGAGTCTTAACTCTATTTAGTCCTTTTCTTCTAATCCTTCTCTTGTTCTTATAGGCAATGCATACAAGAAGGAACAACGCAAGGAGGGCCGGTGAGGAGAATGTGATTGAGGCGGTTCCCCCTCAAACTCCTCAAATCCCTCAAGTTCCTGTTGAAGAAGGGGCATTGTCTAATGTTGAGATAAGGTAAGCTATTCATAATTAAACTCAAGTGTTGGCCACTCAAGTTGCAAGGGATGCTAGGGTGCAAGTGAACCCCAATGCTAGCACTACCGCTTTTAGGATAAGGGATTTCACAAGGATGAATCCCCTTACTTTCTTTGGCTCCAAAGTGGAAGAAGATCCACAAGGGTTCATTGATGAAGTGTTTAAGGTTCTAGAGGCTATGGGTGTGTCTTCTCAAGAAAAGGCAGAGTTAGCCGTCTATCAACTCAAAGATGTGGCACAAGTGTGGTATGAATAATGGAAGGAGAATAGAACTATTAGAGAGGGTCCGATAATTTGGGCTACATTCAAGATGGCTTTTCTTGATAGGTGTTTCCCCTTGGAACTAAGGGAGAGGAAAATGCAAGAATTCATCAACCTTCGTCAAGGGGGTATGAGTGTGAAAGAGTATGGCCTCAAGTTCACTGAATTGTCCAAGCATGCTCCTACTTTGGTGTCGGACTCTAGAGCTACGATGAACAAATTTGTTATGGGGGTATCCGATCTTGTGGTGAATGAATGTAGGTCGGCTATGCTAATCCCAAGCATGGACATTTCTCGTCTTATGGTTCATGCCGAACAAATTGAGGAGCAAAAGCTTAAGCAAGTTGGTAGATAATTGAAGAGGTCAAGGGCGGATGATGTAAATTCTTCTAAGGTTAGGTTTGAAATCCAAGATAAGGCAAAGTTCAAAAAGAGGTTTTCCAACCGAGGTCCTCCTAACACTCTAAGGGTCAACAAACGTAAAGTGTCTACCCCCAAGCCTCAAGAAGCAAGAGGTGGTGGTCCTTATGTTGAGAAGCTTATTTGTACAAAGTGTGGTCGAAAACATGAAGGCAAGTGCCTAGTTGGCACGGGTAATTGCTATGGTTGTGGTAAGAGTGGCCACATGAGGAGGACTGCCCTATGCTAAAGGCTCAAGGAAGGGAAAATGCTCAAGCACAAGCAAGTGTCCCAAATCCCGATGCTCCTAAGAAGAATCACTTTTATGCTCTCCAATCCCAAGGCGATCAAGAGAGCTCTCCGGATGTTGTGACTGATATGCTACAAGTATTTTCAATTAATGTTTATGCATTGTTGGATCCTGGTGCCACTCTGTCTTTTGTAACCCCTTTAGTGGCTATGAAGTTTAATATGCTTCCCGATGTCTTAGATAAACCCTTTTCGGTTTCTACCCCGGTGGGTGATTCCATTGTTGCTACCAGAGTTTATAGGGGTTGTTCCATATCTTTGCCCAATAGAGTCACTTTGGTTGATTTGGTGGAACTTGATATGTTAGACTTTGATGTTGTATTGGGGATGGATTGTTTTCATGCTTGTTTTGCGTCCATAGATTGTAGGACCCGAATTGTGAAGTTTTAAATTCCTAATGAGCCCATTTTAGAATGGAAGGGAGGAAATTCCGTTCCTAGGGGAAGGATCATTTCATGTCTAAAAGCTTGTAAGTTGATTTCTAAGGGTTGTCTCTATCATATTGTGAGGGTCAAGGATCTTGAGTCTGAGATTCCTGCTTTGGAGTCGGTCCCCGTAGTGAAGGATTTTTCGGAAGTCTTTCCCGATGACTTACCCGGGAATCCTCCCGAACGAGAAATAGATTTCGGCATAGATTTATTGCCGGATACACAACCCATTTCAATCTCTTCTTACCGGATGGCCCCGGCGGAGTTGAAGGAATTAAAAGCTCAACTCAAAGATTTATTGGATAAGGGTTTCATCCAACCTAGTATATCTCATTGGGGTGCACCGGTGTTATTTGTGAAGAAAAAGGATGGATCTCTTCGTATGTGTATTGATTACCGACAATTAAATAAGCTGACCATTAAGAACAAGTATCCACTCCCAAGGATTGATGACTTATTTGATCAACTTCAAGGAGCGAGTTACTTTTCAAAAATTGATTTGGGGTCGGGTTATCACTAACTTAGGGTGAGAGGTGTTGATGTTCCGAAAACAGCCTTTCGAACAAGTTATGGTCATTTTGGGTTCTTAGTGATGTCCTTTGGTCTTACAATTGCCCCGGCGGCTTTCATGGACCTTATGAATCGTGTGTTTAGAAATTTTCTAGACTCATTTGTTATTGTTTTTATTGATGACATCTTGATATACTCTAAAAGTGAGGATGATCACATGAATCATTTGAGGACAGTATTGCAAGCCCTCAAAGATCACCAACTCTATGCTAAGTTTAGCAAGTGCAAGTTTTGGCTAAGATCGGTTGCTTTCCTTGGTCACATTGTTTCTAGTGAAGGTATAGAAGTTGATCCAAAGAAAACCGATGCGGTCAAAAGTTGGCCTAGACCTTTGAATCCTTCCGACATTTGAAGCTTTTTAGGTTTGGCCAGTTACTACCGGAGGTTTGTTGAGGGATTTTCATCTATTGCATCTCCATTAAAGACCTTTAACTCAAAAGAAGTCCAAGTTCGAATGGTCAGAATCTTGTGAAAAGAGCTTCCAATTGTTGAAAGATAAGCTCACTTTCGCTCCGGTTTTGACCTTACCGGAGGGCACCAAACGGTTTGTAGTATATTGTGACGCTTCCCGAGTGGGTTTGGGTTGTGTCCTCATGCAGCATGGTAAGGTTATAGCTTATGCCTCGAGACAACTCAAGGTGCATCAGAAGAATTATCCAACTCATGACCTTGAGCTAGCGGCCGTAGTCTTTGCTTTAAAGATTTGGAGACACTATATCTATGGGGTACATGTGGATGTGTTTACCGACCACAAAAGTCTTTAATATGTTTTTAAGCCTAAAAGAATTGAATCTCCGACAAAGGAGGTGGTTGGAACTCTTAAAAAATTATGATATGAGTGTCCTTTACCACCCGGGAAAAGCAAATGTGGTTGCGGATGCTTTGAGTCGTATATCTATGGGTAGTGTGTCACATGTGGAAGAAGAGAAAATGGAGTTAGCCCGTGATGTACATAGGCTAGCCCGGTTGGGTGTCTGACTTGAAGATTCCCCAAAAGAAGGTGCCATGGTCCGTCATAATTTCGAGTCATCGGTTGTTGTTGACGTGAAGTCTAAGCAATATATTAACCCTAGTTTGATCGAACTAAAAGAGTCGGTTCTCAACAAAGCAATAGAAACTTTCTCTCAAGGAGAAGATGGGGTGCTTAAGCACCAAGGGAGATTATGTGTGCTGGATATGGATGGCCTAAGAGAGACAATCTTAGAGGAGGCCCATGGGTCCCGATACTCCATACATCCAAGAGCCACCAAAATGTATCGCGAATTACGTGAGATTTATTAGCGGAACGAAATGAAAAGAGACATAGCAGATTTTGTGGCTATGTGCTCAAATTTCCAACTAGTCAAAGCTGAGCACCAAGGACTAGGAGGTCTAACTTAAGATATTGATACTCCCACTTGGAAGTGGGAAGAGATCAATATGGACTTCGTGGTAGGTTTGCCTCGAACCCGTAGGCAACATGATTCCATTTGGGTCATTGTGGATGGATTGACTAAATCAGCCCATTTCCTTCCCGTCAAGGTTTCTTATTCGGCGGAAGATTATGCTAAGTTGTACATTAAGGAGATTGTGAAATTGCATGGGGCCCCATTGTCGATTATTTCGGATAGATGTGCCCAATTTACTTCCCATTTTTTGAGGTTTTTCCAAAGTGGGCTTGGTACTCAAGTGAAACTTAGTATCGCATTTCACCCTCAAACGGATGGTCAAGTGGAATGCACCATCCAAACCCTAGAGGACATGTTGAGAGTGTGTGTCATTGACTTCAAACATAATTGGGATGACCACCTATCTTTAATAGAATTTTCCTACAACAATAGGTACCACTTGAGTATTGCTATGGCACCTTTTGAAGCACTTTATGGTAGAAGGTGTCGATCTTCGGTTGGGTGGTTTAAAGTAGGTGAATTTGCTCTTCTTAGTCCCGAGGTAGTGTATGAGGCTACGGAAAAAGTTCAACTTATAAGGGATAGGTTGAAAACGGCTCATAGTCGGCAAAAGTCTTATGTCGATAATAGAAAGAGAGATCTTGAATTTGAAGTAGGTGATTGGGTCTACTTAAAAATCTCACCCATGAAAGTGGTGATGAGGTTTGGTAAGAAGGGAAAGCTTAGCCACTTAGTTGAGGGTGCAACATAGGAGGCCGAGGACGACATGAAGTCCCGCTACCCTCATCTTTTTCCTCCTACTCCTAGCCATAGTTGAGGTTAGTAGTCTCTCTTAATTAGGTATAAATTGAAAATCATGTGTGTTGATGATTATGACATGATTTCCTTGTATGTGCATATTTTTGTGAAAATTCATGCTTAAGTTGTATTTTGAGTTTTCATGAATTATGTTTCTCATGGTTGAAATTGCACACATAGATGTTGTGTGATGTTGTCTTCATGAGAGTTGTAGTGAGTATACTTGATGTTGTCTTGTTAAAGAAATGTCTTGCTGATTGCTTAATATATATGTTGATGCTCATTCAATATGGAGAAGGTAGTCCCTCCTATTATTATGTGAAGTAAAGAGTCTTGAGCATAGTGATGTTGTGGATTAAATTCCTATATGATATGATGATATGATGTTGTTGATGTGACTAGTTGTTGTGATGCTAGTTTGAGTCATTATCTCCCTAGAAAGAAGTCCAAGTAACATTCGGGGACGAATGTTCCTAAGGGGGGGATATTGTAACACCCAGGAAATTCTATGACTTAAGTTAGAGCCTCACCTTATGAATAATGACTTAAAAATAGTTAAAATGATGTTTCTAAACCTTAAGTAATATAATTGACTTGGTTTGGAAGAGTAAAAGTCTAAACATCAAGAAACGACCACGACATCCGGAAACTAGAAAAGAATGTGTTCTAGTGTGTCCTTAGATTTAGGGAAGGTTTGGGAGTGTCGTATGATGGTATAATCTTGTAAAAAGATTTAAATTAGGTAACTATATGTTTATAGGGTTAAAACGTTCGAATATGACTCCCCGGGGCCACCCTAAGGGTCCCCGAGGAGGACCCCAACCTTGGCCAAGCAAGCTGCCAAGGCAGCTTGCAAATTGCACTTAGAGGGAAGAAGTATGCATCGCTTTCTAGCTCCCCCAAGGAGCACAACTTTAGTTCGCAACACGGTCGTGTCGCGGACTTTACTTTCTCGAAATTTAAGTCCAAATATCTCCAGGGAACAGCTCTGCGTCGCGGAACAAGTCCGCGACGAAAATGCAGAAATTAGAAATCGATTTTTACTTCATTAAAGTGTCCAACTAAGTGAGGGGTATTTAGGGTACTTTAGGGGACATGTATATATTGATTTTTAAGTCAATTTACCTCACTTTTATCACTCAAACACAAAGCCCCAAAGATCTAAACCTAAAGTTCCTCCTTCTCTCTACTCTCTCTCTCTTCTCAAGGACTCCATTGAAGAAGATTGGAGCTTCAAGAAGAAGACCACCTGTCCTAGGGTTCAGCTCGGATTTTCGTGGTTAATTCATCTATAAGGTATGGTTGCTTATCACTCTTGGGATTCCTTTCCCCAAGAGGTCCCTTCAAGATGAATTTCAAAATCTCCAATTTCTAGGTTTCAATCGAAAAATGTGGGTCTTCTTTCTAAAGTGATATTGATGTTATAAACTGACTTTGATTGATGTTATATGAACAATTATGAATGAATTTATGCTATATTGGTGGTTTTTTGAAGAATTCCCCATGAGACCCATGTTTCTCCTTCATTTCCTAATTCTAACCCTTGTTTGTGTTGGATATTGATTGAAGGCAATGAATTGAATGTGATGTTATGTAATTCATGTTTGTATGACGATTCTACCCTAGGTTATGTATAATTTCTATGAAATTAGGGTTGAGTCTTTGAATGAAGCCTTGAAAGCTATGAAGGAAGTATGTCAATTGCTTATATTGATTTTGATTATGTTATTACTTCATGAATTACCTTATATTATGTAATGGTTATGAATTACGAGTAATTGAAGTATTGATGTCCCACGAAGGGCAAGAGGGTATGAAGGTTGGTTCTTCTTTGAACTCAAGTGTGAAAGGTGAATTGCTTAGATTGTAATGATGTTATACCTACTGTGTTGTTGTGGTGTTAATGACCTAGTTTCCTCATCCTTAACCCTCTACACTTGAATTAGCTAGGAAATATGTATGTAAGTTATGGTATGATTGCTATATGATTGAAAGGTAGTTCTCATGATTATAATGTATTGTAAAGTGAAAGGTTTACTCACTTGCTAAGTGTTTCTAAAGTGAAAGGATTGTTACTCACTTATGACCACATATGAGCTATTATGGTAAGATGTCTACATAAGAGTCTAGTAAAGGCTAATGTGAACTTATGTGATGACTAAAGATGATTACAATAGGGAATTAGATGCTTAGCACCGAAAGGGCATCTAAATGAGATGGGGGTCTCACGTTTAGTATGTCTGGCTCCCCACATAGGTTTCCTCACGTTTAGCAAGTCCAGATTACCAACGGTATGTGTTGTCTCATGAGATGGAAACCCCCACGTTTAGTAAGTTAGGGTTTCTATAAGCAATCTCCTTGACCCTAAACAATATGCCCACATAGTACTCTAGCTTAGTGGATCCACCTAGATAGCTATGTACGAATGGTTACACCTTAGGCAAGTGGTAACCCTCTCTTTTCGATGTGGGAGTAGAACACCGGATTCCATGTAGCTCTCATGGTCTATGTCGGTTTTTGCAATATTTCCCTAATGTAAAAGTAAATGAAGGTATGAAAGTTGTTAACTCTTACTAGGGCTTTTCTTAAGGGTTTCTACATAGTGTAAGGGAGGGTATGGGACTTCTCTTGCAAATTGCACATGTGGAATCCTAAGAGATGGTTGTAGTAGTGTTCTATTATACTTTTGATGATTATGACTTACGTATGTTGAAGCTATGTTATGTATGATCACTATTAATATGGTAAGTTATGATAAAATATGATCTTATGAATGTATGGATGAAGTAGGTTGCTTAATGTGATACTTGGCTTTGAATAGGGTTATAGGGTTCTATTCTTTGCATTGCACTAGTATTGCTTGGGTTGTCTACATGTTGAGATGATATTATGTTGGGTTCGACTATGATGCTTAATTTGTGTGCCTATTGGATTTACTTGGTAAAAAGCATCGTTTGATTAAATGTCCTTTTATGCATGTTTCAATGGTTTTTATGCATAGTAGGCATACTTAGTATGTGTGTTGTACTAACCCATATTTTCTCCCTTTTCCCAAACATTTAGGTTCGGGCCGTTGAGGATTCAAGCTTACTTCTCAAGACACTTAGAGTTGCTTCCCCAAGTTGGTGAGTCCCCAAGTCCGAGGACAAGACCCTATGATCTAGCTTCTATGTTTAGTTCTTTGCTTATGTTGAAAGACATTGTTGTACTTCCTATTTTCAAGACTTCTTATTGATGTAAGGGCTAAGTCCCATTTTCGATACTTCTATGTATAGATGGTGTATTGTGACGAAGTTAGATTCTATTTTTCATATATGAAGTGAAGTTGAACTTCCAAAGTTAAAGTTTTAAATTTTCCGTGATTTTATTCTATGATACATGTTATGACGAATGCTAAGAGCTTGTATAAGACCTCTTCGAGGTCAAATACGCCGATAATGACTAGGGGGTGCTCTCAGGTCATTACATCTTATCTCATTATTTTTTCAACCAGATAAGAATAAACTGTCCTATATACTCTCTAAAGGATACCATATCAACCAAGCAAAGATCTACAAGATTTCAACGTTGTTTCACCATCGGAACGTTTATAGAGATCTTGTTACTTCTTTCCTCCTTGTTGGTTGTGATTTGAAGGATTTTTCGTGGTGAAGCAATCTCTATTTTAGGTGGTATTGCTGCTATTTGTAGGTAATAATTCTCACACTTCATTATTTTTTGAGTGATTCAAAGTTTTAGCTATGCTATATAAGAAAGAACATGATTAAACGGCTGGAAATATCGCATTTGGATAGTTACGTGATGTTGGGCTGTTTTAAAGTATTTTCTGACGTTGTTGTTGCTGGAATTTTTGGAAATACTTTGTGTGTGTGTGGTTCTTGTTCATATGATCCTGGAAGAGAAGAAGAATTATAGATGGGTATTTAATTGTAAGATAAATTAGTGTAACGTTAGTTCTATTATACATTGAATTTGTGGTAATGTCGTTTGGGTTGACTAATGCTCCGGAGGTGTTTACGGACTTGATGAATAGAGCGTTTAGGCAATACCTAGACAGGTTTGTGATTGTGTTTATGGATGATATTTTGATATGTTCAAGGAGTAAAAATGAGCATGTGGACCAGTTGAGAATTGTGTTGCAAGTTCTTAAGGACCAACAACTTTTTGCAATGTATAGCAAGTGTGAATTTTGGTTAAGGTCTGTAGCTATCCTTGGTCATATTGTGTCAAGCAAAGGTATTGAGGTAGATCCTAAGAAGACGGATGCATTCAAGAGTTGGCCTAGACCTCTAACTCCTTCCGACATTAGAAGCTTTTTGGGTTTGACCGGGTACTACAAAAGGTTTATTGAGGGATTTTCCTCCATAGCTTCTCCTTTGATGACTTTGACTCAAAAAAAGGATAAGTTTGTGTCGTCGGAAGCTTGTGAGAAAAGTTACCAAGAATTTACTGATAGACTTACTTCCGCTCCAGTGTTAACCTTACCAGAAGGTTCAGATGGTTTTGTGGTGTATTGTGATGCCTCTAGAGTTGGGTTGGGATGTGTACTTATGCAAAATGGTACGATTATTGCCTATGCTAGAACGCAGCCTAAAGTCCATGAGAAGAATTATCCTACCCATGATCATGAGTTAGCGGTGATTGTTTTTGCCCTAAAAATATGGAGGCACTATTTGTTTGGGTCAATTTTGATGATTTCACCGATCAAAAGAGTCTAGAATATGTGTTTAGTCAAAAGGACTTGAATCTTTGCCAAAGAAGGTAGCTTGAATAATTGAAGGATTATAACATGAGTGCCCTTAGTCAGTTGTCGATGGGTAGTATGGCTCATATAGAGGATGAAAAGAAAGAGTTGGTTCATGATGTGCATAGGTTGGCCTCGCTAGGTGTTCAAATAGTGGATTCCACTAAGGGTGGTGTCATGGTCCATAATGATTCTGAGTCGTCCTTTGTGATGGATGTGAAGTCCTCCCGATTTCTAATGCTCAACTTTCTGTTGTTTGCAATTTGGACACCTAGCCACAAATCATTCAATATCCTTCTTCATTCCATTCCACCAATAGCTAATTTCTTCTTTTTTGAAAAAACGTAAAAATAATATGTTGATTTCAAAAACTCTTAAATGTAACTCATATGTTTAAAGTACTAAAGGACATATTTTTTTTCTTAAAATACATACTTTTACAAATTACTAAGGAAACATATATAAAAACTATGTGAAGCAATGAAAGCCCATTTGGTGAAATAAGTCGCGCCTCATCGAGTGGTTCGGTGATCCACCCTTTTCTCCCTCATTGCCATTTTGATTTGGTCATCACCCTCCTAGGTACTGTAACTTTGGGTGATACAACTTGTTGTCGCGGAGTGGTGATGAGTCTATAATTTGGACTCATTTAGAGGTATATTTTGATTGAATTAGTATCCTCAAATGCATATTGTCTCAATATTTCATGTAAATCCTTAAGTTTCAGGTATTTGACTTGAGAGAGAAAGCATAGACGCTATCGAGCAAAAAGGAACAAAGCGGCTGAAAGAGGGAAGAAAAGACGGCCTAAAGATCACCTAATACATTAGGCGAGTCGCCGAATGGCCTTAACCTCGCCCAAAGTTCCAGTGTGCAGAGCCTTGAAGAAAAAGTTCAAGTCTGCGATGAAAGGGAGAAGTCGGCGCATCGCCGAACAGTTCCGCGAAATAGTTTCATGCTGCCCAATGAATCAAAACGCGAAGATGCTGAAGGCAAAAGATGAAAGGAAATGAACCAGATCAAAGGGTGGATCGCGGAGTGTATCAGCGATCCTGACTAACTGTGTCGAGTGGTCCTTCGCAGCACAAATTTTTGAAAACTATAAATACCTATTTAATTCTGTAGCTGAAAAAAGAGAAAGTGATAGAGAATTATTACTGAGACTTAGAATATTTTCAATTTTTAGTTCTTAGAGTTTTTGGGAGATATTGTTGTTAAGCTTGAAGGTTTTGAAGGTTTTCAACTCCAAGAAATTGGAAGTGGGTATCCAAGAATATTCATCCTAGACGTGTTTGAAGACGTTTTCTATCGTACCCACTTGATGGAAGCACCTATTGGTATTAATTTCTATCTCTTTTTCATGTCTAGCTAAAACCCCAATTCTTGGGGTGTGATTTTGTGAATATGGGTTAAATTTCCTGTTGGGTATTGCTTATTGTTAGTCTATTCATTCTTTAAATGTGATTTCGTTTCGTAGTTATGTTTGAACTTAATGGGATTGTAGTTGCAAATACGATTTCATCTTAGTGTTTTTGGCTTGCTCAAAAGAGAGGTTTTAAAACTAAGACTACTAAATCAATAGCCGGTGGTTATTGGGTTGTCATGGGTTTAGCTCGAGAGAGTGAATCCTAGACCTTCTCCCACACATTCAGCTCAAGAGAGTGAATGGGCTAAGGCGGAGGTTGTGCTTAAATGTTGCAATTCGGTGTTTGAGAGAAACCGAGTTGATTCAGGGTAAGTTGCTCGAGAGAGAATTTACCCCCACTAAAGTCTAGCCTAGTTACAAATATTCAGTGAATTACTATCAATAGCATTTACCCAATAGTATATTTTATCCCATATTCCTACACATCGCAAGAATAACGTCTCCCTATCTTGCATCTTTATATTATTGTTGTTTTTGTTCAATAGCTAAATATAAAACCTCCCTCCTTTGATAATTGACACTTGTGTCAACCCTTTAATTTATTATGTTTTTACTCGTTAATGTTTTTAGCTATCATTAACTTTAGCATATTCATGCCTAACTCTTAATTCTCCGAAACCACTCCCTTGGGACTGGACCCCAACCCTTGGTTGGGTTATATTACTATTGTACAATCGTAGACACTTGAATTGGAAGTTGTGTCTCGATTATGCAAACATCAAAATGGCACCGCTGCCGGGGAGTGGTGTTATTTGAGAATTTCCAATTTAGTCGAATATCACTTTTGTTAGTTGTAGTTTACTTATTTAATTTTTAGTTTAGTTTTGTTTGTTTGTGTGTTATTATTTCAGGAAGTATGAGTATGAACGGCAGCAATGGAAGCCAAGCAGGCCAGCAAGACGACATCAGAAACCTTAACGATTGAAATGAGCCTCATGCTAATGACCCCTATCTCATGGGAAGTATTGGTGTCATTCGCTTGCCTCCAGCCGAAGGGAATGTTGTATTCCACATCACGAGTACTATGTTGTAACTCTTACAACTAAAAGGGTTTTAGGTTACCTCCCCATGAGCGCCTAAAGCCTAAGGATTCGGAAGGTGGTAGGTCTGAGAAAATGCTCTCTCGATCCTTAACAAAGTTGAAGGATCAGACAAGATTTTAAAAGAAATAAAAGAAGATGTGTCTACCCTTAGCCAGATCATCACCTCCCATTCAGGGTCGATCAAGCAGTTGGAGACCAAAATGGGTCATATATCATCTCATCTAAATCTGAGACAGTAGGAGGGTTTTCCTAGTGATACTATGGCTAACCCCAAGAATAAGGTTTAAAGGTGGACTTGCGTCGTGCCACGATGTTAACTAAGGCGTTGTTTGGGAGGCAACCTAAAACCCTTTTATTGATTTTTGTTTGTTTGTAAAATAATGGTGTGTAGGTTGTGCAGGATGAAGTGTGGGAAGTGTTAGAAAAAATAAGAGTGGCGATCAAAATGGTCCAACTTAGCGCATCGCCGAAGAGATCATTGACCCCTACTTAGACCGCCGCTGGACTAAAGACAACTTTAAAGGACAGGCTGTAAAACTCAGCCGGCCCACGAAATTATTGGTGAGTCACTGATCGGTCGGTGATTTCAATTCTTACCACCGTTTGGACTCCCAAATTGACTAGGGGTTCTATAAAACTTGGCGAAGCAAGTGATTGCTCGGCGTGACGCCGAATGGATTGGCGATCACGACTAATGTCACCGAATGGGCAAGAATTGGACGGTTTTTGAAGCTAAAGGTTTAAATTCTCAAACACTTTCACTTTTATGCATTTTAATTCTTCCAACCTAACACCTGCACATTATTCCCTATATTTTTGCATTCTCTGAGTGTGTTAGTTCTCGATTTGTGCTAGGAACTTAGATTACATTGCTGCCTAGCGATTCAATCCTAATTTAGTCAGAATAAAAGGTTGATTTCCGAACACTGAGCTATTTTTATCGATTTCGTTTTCAAGTCTAATAATCTTATCGTGTTGTTGTGTGTTAGACCTCTCTGACAGATTCAGTAGGTTTGAATGCCTGATTTAATTCGATATTTTTGCCCGTAATGTTTTGATTGTCCAAGTCCCTTAAGTTTGTGCTTAAATGAAGTATATTTTTTGGGTATCATGCTTGGGTGTTATGGGTCCGAGCTTAATTTAACTAGTGCATGCTTTGATGTTGTTTTCGGGGAGTTCAGGGTTGAATTCGAGAAGTTGGGTTGAAAATAGGCCCGTTGGGCCATTTAGCAAGCTGGGTCGAGCTCGCCAAACCACTCAGCGGTTCGCCTAATGTCCCCTTCTCGCCTTTAATTTCTTGCTAAATGTGTTGTTCGAGTCGGTAACTTTCTGCGAGAGGCCTAAGGTCGCCGAAGGAACTCGGCCTCTCGCGAACTAACCCTTGATCGCCAAAAATAATTCGCCAACTGAGTCGGTGAGTTTGCCTGCAACAGATTTTTTGTGCATCTATAGAATGTTTTTCTAACCTTGTCTCGAAGTTGCAGACATGGCCAAACCTAAGGTTGCAGATGGAAACATGCCACCCCAAACATAGGGAAAGAGAATCGTCACCAATGTAGAGGCAGCTACATCCTAAGGCAAACCTACCAAACCATCCACATCTAGTGGGAAGGCGGATAAAGGAAAGGGCAAGGAAATCCGGGGAGTCTATGCATCTTCTTGTCGGAAGCCCATTTCAACTATTCCACGAAGCCCTAATGTTCTTTCATAGGCCCAGGGTTTCTATGCAGTTGTGCAACCCATTTGGGCATATTTGCAGGTGGCCACTCCTAGTTGGTTTGGCACTGTTGATGATTTTGAGATAGTTTTGGATACTGTTGCCTAGATCTCAAGCACTACTCCGGGCACTGATACCCATACAGATGGAGCGACCGCTTAGATAGGATCCCCTCATTACCTCCCTCTCTGTCTTTCTTTATTCTCAATTCTGGATTTTATTTTGTTTGCATTTGAGGACAAAAGTTTTTATTTGTGGTGGGTTGAGGCCCACTATTGTGTGTTATTCCTGACTGATGTTTTGATCTTATATTTAGGTCATTATGCTTAATATTATGTTATACACTTCTTTTTGTGGATGTTTGAGTGTGTGGCTCCATTTGCTTTAATTACAAATAATTTTTTACCCTTCCGAAAAAACTTTCGCCCACTCTTGAATGTACTTGAATGTGGTTGTTCTTTAGCAAATTTGAGTCTCGGTTTTGATCAATATCGATGAATTAAATAGTGCTCATAATCGAACAAACATGATTGCGCGGCTACGATGACACCACGTGAAGTTACATAGACAATATCTAAACTCTTTGCATCTCGTTGTGACTAGCCAAGTATCAAATTAATTCTCTTGTGATAATCATTGCACACTAGAGAAAGTGTGGAGTCTTTTTTGACTTTGGTGTTGATGCCTTGTGTGATGAGCTTACTGTGAACCATGCATGATAACACCTAGAATTTTCCCCGTTGGTCCGGTCGACTAAGCAAAGTTATCTCTTGATATGATCTTAGGCAACTTCAAAGAGTGTGAGCCAATTTGACATATACCTCTTTTGTGGCCTACCTTGTGAGTGTGTGTGAACCGCTTTTGAACACCCCATGAGCCTTACCTTTCTTCACAAGAAACTTGATGAAAACATTACCTCTCTTAATCCACTACCTATAATCCTCTTGATTTTTGGTTGATTGAATAGCCAACTTAGGCCAAAAGCCTAAGTTGGGGTGTGGTGAAAAGAGAAGGCAAGTCAAGAAGTGCAAGAAAAGTCTCCTTTAACCCATGGTGTTGAGAAAAATGGAACCCCTCCATACAAAAAAAAAAAGAGAAGAGAAAAGAAAGAAAAAGGTCATGGAATAAAGTTATGAGAATACAAAATAAATGGGGTTTCTGAACAATCCATGGAAAGTGAATAATGGGATGACTCATGAGCACCAAAGAAAATGTTGAAAGAAGAGAAAATGAAGTGTTGTGAGCACCACATTTCATGAGGATGAAAGTCACTGAGCCTAAATGACCATACCTTTGCACTCAGCCCCATTACTAGCTTTGAAAAGACCTTTTTGATCTTGAGTGAGCCGAAGCAATTGTGAATTGGAAAATACAGGTAAACCTATGGGTGAAAGCATGCATTGTGTTTTTGTTTGGGAGTGTGAGCGTTGCGTTTGATTCCGAAACTTTATATGATTAAATCGTTGTGTGTGAAAATTGAATCATTCTTTTGTGTGAGGGCATTTGAATACCTTTGTTGAGCTTGAACTTGCATTTGAAGCAAGTATATTGAGATTGAGAATCTTTGATAATGGTGTGTCACAACTTGAGTCTTTGAGTGTACAATTGATTCTTGCATGAGTAAGTTGAGTCTTGCTGTGTACATTCATGATTGAGTCTTGTGTAGCACTATTTGAGACATCCTTTTTTGAACTGCTGAACTTGAGTTTTATTTGAGTACAAGAAAAAGTTTAAGTTGGGGGTGTTGATGAGTCCACAATTAGGACTCATTTAGGGTTATATTTTGATTGAATTAGTGTCCTCAAATGCATATTTTGTCTCAATATTTAATGTAAATCCTTAATTTTTAGGTATTTGACTTGAGAGACAAAGCATGGACTCTATCAAGCAAAAAGGAACAAATCAACTGAAAGAAGGAAGAAATGACGGCCTGAATATCGCCTAATCCATTAGGTGAGTTGCCGAATGGCTTTAACCTCGCCGAAAGTTCCAGTGTGCTGAGCCCTGAAGGAAAAGATCAAGTCTATGAGGAATGAGAGCAGTCGGCGCATCGCCGAGCAGTTCCACGAAATAGTTCCCTGTCGCCCAATGAATCAAAACGTGAAGATGCTGAAGGCAAAAGATGTAAGGCAATGAACCAGACCAAAGGGCGGATCGCCGAGTGTATCGGCGATCCCGACTAATGGCGCCGATTAGTCTTTCGCAGCACAATTTTTTGAAAACTATAAATACCTATTTAATTCTGTAGGTGAAAAAAGGAGAAAGCGATAGGGAATTATTACTGAGACTTAGAATATTTTCAGTTTTGAGTTGTTAGAATTTTTGGGAGAAATTGTTCTTGAGCTTGAACGTTTTGAAGGTTTTCAACTCCAAGAAATTTGAAGTGGGTATCCAAGAATCTTCATCCTAGACGTATTTAAAGATATGTTCTATCGTACATACTTGATGGAAACACTTGTTGGTAGTGATTTCTATCACTTTTTCATTTCTAGCTAAAACCCCAATTCTTGGGCGGTGATTTTGTGAATATGGGTTAAATTTATTATTGGGTATTGCTTATTGTTAGTCTATTTGCTGTTTAAATGTGATTTCGTTTAGTTGTTGTGTTTGAACTTACTGGATTGTTGTTTCAAATACGATTTCATCTTAGTGTTTTTGGCTTGCTCGAAAGAGAGGTTTTAAAACTATGACTACTAAATCGATAACCGGTGGTTATTGGTTCATCGTGGGTTCTGCTCGAGACAATGAATTCTAGACCTTCTCCCACACATTCAGCTCAAGAGAGTGAATGGGATAAGGCGGAGGCTGTGCTTAATGCTGCAACTCGGTGTTCGAGAGAAACCGAGTTGATTCGGGGTAAGTTGCTCGAGAGAGAATTTACCCCCACTAAAGTCTACCCTAGTTACAAATATTCAGTGATTTTCTATCAATAGCATTTACCCAATAGTATATTTTATCACACCCCAAGAATCTTGTCTGCCTATCTCGCATCTTTATATTTGTGTTGTTTTTGTTCCCTAGCTGAATATAAAACCCCCCTCCTTTGATAATTGACACTTATGCCAACCCCTTAATTTATTATGGTTTTACTCATTAATGTTTTTAGCTACGGTTCAGTTTAGCCTATTCGCTCTTAACTCTTAATTCTCATAAACCGCTCCCTTGGGACTCGACCCCAATCCTTGGTTGGTTATATTACTATTGTACGATTGTAGACACTTGGATTGGAAGTTGTGTCTTGATTACGCAAACATCTAGTGGATCGGCGATTCACCGACTGCCCATTTCTGTCGCCAACTTGGTTTTACCCCAGGACTAGCATGCTAGAACTTTGGGCGAGCTAAAGGGCCACTCTGCGTTTGCCGAGTGGTCTTGGCAATCACCAGGAACACTTTTCTTCACTTCTTCTACTTGTTTTGCTCATTTTTTCCCGGTAGTGTCCTTGCCTTGCTCATTAGCTTACATACTAGAAAATCAATGCTTTAACATTAGTTTATAACATAAATTAGGCATTTGAGGACACTAAAATTATCAAAAAAAAGCCTTAAATGAGTCCAAATCTGGGACTCATCACCTACTTGCATTAATCTGGCCCAAGTTGAGTAGAAGAATAAAGGGAAAACGGACGACCAAAGCCCAATATTCTTAAGTCCAAAGAGGTGCAAGTGAAATGTCCTAGTAGGTGGATCACCTAATTGATAAATTATAGCCCTAAATGAGTTAGAAAGTCTACAAAAATAGGTCCCTCTAAAAAGGATGGATATCAACTTTTTCCAACTAATTTTTACATTTACAAAAATATGATTTCTCGAGCTTTCTCTCTTCTCACTCTTAGCCTCATACAACAACCATTAAATAACATTAGGGTTCTTCAATATTAGGGATTTCAAGTTATTGAAGGGTATAAGTGAAGACAAGTTGAGGATAACCTTTAACTTGAAGAATTTAAGTCTTAGTAAGTGGTTGTTCGTTCCCGCAAGGTATGCTACTACAATTTTCTCCCTCTTGTGCTTGAGGTAATTAGGACATTTTGTAAGTGTTAGTGAGTTGTAAATTGTTCCTTTTACATGTTGTAATATTGGGGAGGATGTTCTTGTGGTTTGTGCATGTTGGCAAATCCATGGAGATGAGTCCCCTTTAAATTCAACTACAAGCTCATTTGAGCATTTTAAAAGTAATGTTAGCTCTTCAAGTTTTGGCTATCAAAAACTGTAAGTCATATTGCTTCTGTTTACATTATTATGTTTAAGGAGTGTTTTATGTATATTACGATAAGGGATATGACTGGATGTGTGAAGAAGTTATGGAAAAGTTAAAGGACTTAAATATTGCTGAGTGTTTTGGGGAGGACCTGATACGAAGGGTTGTATAGTATAGAGACACGATTAAAGGCAAAGGGAAGGAAAGAGAACATTGGTTATATAAATTGCATGCTTCCTGCTTGGTTACTATTTTGGTGAGATCAAGTAGCTCAAATTGGTTGATTAGCTACTAGTACTAGTCTTACAACTTATTTTATTGTAGAATAGTAATATGAAGAGAATGAGCTTAAGTCATACTTTTTGAATAGTATAGCAAGGTATGTAAGACTATTCGATTCCATATTCCTTTGAACGAAATCTGATATTTTTGATAAATGACAATGAAGTGATTTTCTAAGTTCTATTCCTAATAAAGGAAACATAGTGGCAACGTGCGATCTCTGAAAAGTTAACAATATTTCCCCTCTTGCTAGTGTGTCGAATTCCTTCATTATATGTTCATTATTGTACATTTGTATAATTATCCTCCTATGTTCTAGTATTGAAATGGTATTCGCAATAGCAAAATTTGTGAAGTCTACTCTTAGTTAATTGAAGTAAAATGTGCCATTTAAGCTTATAAATAATCAATTGATGTTACATAGCTCCTTATGTCATTGTCACTGCCTTAAAGTCATTATTGTCATGTCTTCTACTACTGATCTGTGGTTCCAAAGCTCAATACTTATTATGACCACCAAAACAAAAATCCCAAAGATTAAAGAAACTAAGTGTAGCAATCTTTATTGTTAAGGGTGGCAACCGAGGGGAAAATTCCTAGCATGGGTCAATCCCAATTGGTATAGAAGGGTGGTAACTCACGGGCGAAAGCCTAGAATCGGTTGATTCTAATTTGTGTAATTATGAGAACATCATCTCTTAGGCACCCTCTTCTACCACTGATCATTTGGTCATTTGTATCACATGCCTTATAAAGATTATAACACACAGAAAAGAAAGGAAATGAATGTAACATTCAAGCTCCCACAAGATTAAAAACAAAGTTGGTCATATATTGTGACTTGTGCACTTATATAATGATACTTATTTCATTTGAGAATTGTTTTACATTTGATATTGTCTTACGTAATGAGTACATTTTTTTCATACATATGTCTCTCGTAGGGGACACTGCATTTCATGCTGAAAGAATATGTACTTCATCTAGTAGACAACTTAAGTAAGTGCACAGGCACTCAGCTGCTATTGGTGAAGCTCCATGCTAATTCGGGGTTTACCGAGTCTTTGGCACCTATTTCGTTATAGTTAAGGGTAAGGAGGGGTCTTGTCCGACCCTAAACTAAGGTTTTCTATCTTTAGTGGCTTTGTAGACTAATGTATATAGTTTAGTTGTATCTTCTCTTTTAAGAAGATATCGCCTCAACGGGAAAGTCTTGTATATAAAGTTGGGTCTACTTATGTTTGTTCGTATCGTTGTATCCTATGTAAACTTTTCACAACATTAAGATTATCATAGTTATATGCATAGTAAGCACAAGTTACATGTTGGTTCTCTTGGGCCTTTAGGAAATCGGGTGCATGTCCATCTTAATGTTAATTAAGGCGTGACAAAAGTGTTATTAGAGAAAGGCACTCTAGGGAGTCTACAAAGTCGTGTACGTGTAGAGTCTTTCTTATGTATGTGTTGTGAACTTTATAAATAGGAGGCTACAGGACATGTAGGATTCGTCTCTTTTCTTTCATCTCTTACATCGTGCGAGAGCCAGTATTCTAGGTGGAGTATATCCAACTTCTAAATTGTTTTATTATAACAAGGAAGCTGGTTACGAGAAGGAGTAAAAGTATAGGTAAGATAATAGATGTGGATGTCGGAGAAGGGACCAGCCAATCACAACCTAGGCGTACTGAACAAAGTGAGGCTTACGATGAGTCTCTATCAGAAACATCCCAGACGCCTCCATCTCCAGAGGATATAAGGAGGGATGTAGCACCTCGAGAACCCCCTTTTAATGCTACCGAGCAATATTTAAGGAATTTAGTCCAATTATTGACTCGTATAGTTGTTGGCCAAGGCCAATGGAAAGAATGTCATGTTATAGGTACTTGTTGCGTAAATTGGGCAGCTGGCACGGGGATATGTGATTTTGTTAATTTGGACCCTCCATCATTCACTGGATCAGATCTTAATGAAGATCCGCAAGACTTTATAGATCAGATCCAACACACTTTGGATGTTATGCACAGGTGTTAAAGAAGCACTTGAGCTGGCAACATATAGATTAAATTGTGTGGCTATTTTATGGTACAAGTTGGGAAGAAATCTACGGGGACAAATGCACCTTCAACTATTTGGAAAGAGTTCAAAAAGGCATTCCGTCACCATTATCTTCCATAGGAGACACGAGAGGCCCGTGTGGATCAGTTCATAAATTTCCACCAAGGGAGTATGAGCGTTAGAGAGTACATTCTCAAATTTAATTACTTGGCCCATGTATGGTCAATCTAGTAGCTACTATTGAGAATAAAGTTCATCGACATGTGGATATAATAGATTCATATTTGGTTAGAGATTGTACCATTGCTTCGTTGAATAAAGAAATGGATATAGCAAGGATGCAAGCTTTCGCTCAAAAGTTGGATGATCAAAGGCAGAGAAGAAGGACATAAGAATCGGAAACAGGGCATTCTAAGAGGGTAAGATCCATGGGAAAATTTGTGCCATCCCAAGGTGATTTTAGGTCTTGATTCTTTAAAATTTTGCCAAGGCCATCGTCTCTCAACTCTACAACTAGTGCTCCGCAACGGTTTCAAGGGTTTTGGGGTAATCAATTTGGGAAATGAAGTGAAACCCAAGGTTCACAAATAGCTGGTCATCAAGAGCAAGGAAATACGAGCCAATCAAGGCCTCCTCGACAACCTTGTAAACAATGTGGATGAAATCATCTAGATGTATGTAGGTTTGGGACAAATGTATGTTTTTGGTGTGGGATATCGAGGCATATGTTGAGAAACTGCCCTCATAATGGCATGGATGGTCTTGCACAACTATTAGCTCAGTTGTTGCATCATCCTCATCAACACCTTCTTTAGGTAGGGGACTACAGATTCCCATAGGTCATGGTAGAGAAGCTAGGGGAGAAGGTAGTTGTAGTGTAGTTCAGAATCGCATATATGCTCTGGGGTTGACAATATTTGGATGCGTCATTGGATGTGTTCAAAGGTACATCGTCCATCTTTTACGTATTGTATATGCATTAATTAATCCGTAGTCTACATTATCATATGTTATTCCATTGATTGATGGAAGTTCAAAAAAACACCAGATTTATTAGTGATGCCATTTGAAGTGTCTACACCGATTAGTGAGTCTATTATAGTTAGAAGGGTTTATCGTAATTGCATTATGACTGTTTGTGATTGTGATATATTGGCAAACCTTGTTGAGCTAGATATGGTAGATTTTTATGTTATAATGGGTATGGATTGGTTAGCTTCTTGTTATGCCACGTTAGATTGCCGAACTAAGATAGTGCATTTTCATTTTCCAAAAGAGGAAGTCCTTGAATGTAAAGGTATTATTGGGGAACCAATAGGTATGTTTATTTCGTATTTTAAGGCAAAGAAGATGTTGTACAAAGGATACATCTGTCATCTAGTGAGACTGAATAATATAGATGAAGATTCACCAACTCTTCAATCCATTCTGGTGGTGATGAATTTCTCGATATATTTCCAAAAAATCTTATGGGTTTGCCTCCAGAACAAGAGTAGAGTTTAGTATTGATGTGATTCCTGTACTCCACCTATCTCCATCCCTCTATATAGAATGTCTCTAGAAGAATTATGGGAGTTGAAGGAGCAACTAAAATACTTGTTAGAAAAGGGATTCATAAGGCCTAGTATGTCCCTATGGGGAGCACTAGTTTTATTTGTACACAAGAAAGATGGCTCGTTTAGAATATGTATTGACTACCAGTAGTTGAATAAGGTAACGATTAAGAAAAAATATCCCCTCCCTAAAACTTATGAAGATCGACTTGAGGTCGGGTTATGTCCAAGTGAGGGTCAAAGATAAAGATATACCTAAGACCTCTTTGTGAACACGGTATGGTCATTTTGGGTTTTTACTCATGTCATTCAAGCTAACAAATGCACCAACAGCTTTCATGGATTTTATGAATAGGGTGTTCAAGCCATTTCTAGATATGTTCGGGATAGTATTCATAGATGACATTTTGGCGTATTCAATATAAGAAGAGGACCATGCTAATCACTTGTGAAAGGTTTTAAAAATCTTCATAATTGTAAGGTGTATGAAAAATTCTCTAAATGTGTGTTTTTTTTAAATCTGTGACATTCTTAGGTGATATTGTATCTGATGAAGGAATAAAGGTTGATGCTCAAAAGATAGAAGCCATGAAAACTGGCCAAGACCTATAACGCCTACAAAGATTCTTCTAGGATTGGCAGGTTATTACAGAAGGTTTATTGAAGGATTCTCTTCCATTGCTTCACCCTGAACAAGGCTAACACACAAAGCAACCAAGCTTCAATGGAGTGATGCATGTGAAAGAAGATTACAATAGCTAAAAAGTAAATTAACTTCTACACTTGTATTGGTAATTCCAGAAGGCACGGAAGGGTATGCAGTGTACTGTGATGCTTCAGGAGTGGGCTTAGGATGTGAATTGATGCAGCATGGTAAAGTAATAGCTTATGTCTCAAGGTAGTTGCGGCCACATGAGGAAAATTATCCATCCCATGATCTAGAACTAGCAACAGTTGTATTTTCTTTGAAGATATGGCGCCACTACTTGTATGGAGTTCATGTTGACATATATACTAATTACAAGAGTTTGCCATATATCTTTAAGCAAAAAGACCTGAATATGAGGCAGTGAAGGTTGCTTGAGTTATTCAAAGATTATGACTTTGATATTTACCATCATCCTTGGAAAGAAAATGTTGTAGGTAATGATTTAAGTTGTAAGATGATTGCAAGAACTTATGGGTAGTTCACAGGAAAAAAAGAGATAACTAAAGATCTAAACAACCTAGCTAGCTTGTGGGTTTGCCTTCTTGAATCTCGAGACGAAGGGGTTATTGTGCAAAATGCAGCCGAATACTCATTAGTAGTGAAAGTGAAAGAGAAGAAGAACACTGATCCTATCTATAATAGCTTAAGGAAAATGTATAGCATGTTATGACAAAGGTATTTAAGCTTACGCAAGAGGGAGTACTTCGGTGTCAAAACAAACTGTGTATACCTAATGTGGGTGAACTAAGAAAGAGGATTGTGATAGAAGCACATCATTCAAGATATTCAGTCCATCTGTGGTCAACTAAAATGTATCATGACTTGAAAGAAATGTACTGGTGGGGTGAAATGAAGAAGAAATTGTAGAATTTGTGGTTCAATGTGCAAATTGTCAACAAGTAAAAGTAGAGCACCAAAAGCCCAGAGATTATATGCAGCATATAGAATTTCCAATTTTGAAGTGAAACATGATCAACATGGCTTTTTTCATTGGTTTTCCTCGATCATTTCGGAAGTTTGATTCCATAGGGTTTATAGTTGCAAGACTCACCAAATCAGCGCACTTCTTGCGGGTGAAGACTACTTATATAGTTGAAGAATATACAAGGTTGTATATTAAAGAGATAGTTCGACTACATGGAATGCCTATCACTATAATATCTGATAGAGGAGCTCAATTCATTCTATTTTTTTGAAAGTTATTTCAGAAGAGGTTGGGAACACAAGTGAATTAATGTACAACCTTTCACCCTCAAACAGACGTCCAGGAAGAACGTACAATTCAAACTGTTAAAGATATGTTGCAAGCTTGTATATTAGATTTCAAGGGTAGGTGGGATGCTCATCTACCACTTATTGAATTCCTTATAATAATAGCTAACATTCTAGTATCCAAATGGCACCTTATGAACCTTTATATGGGAGAAAGTATAGATCCCTAATTGGCTTGTTTGAAACAGGTGAAACTGCCTTATTTGGGCCAGATCTTGTTCATCAACCCATGGAAAAAGTCAAGGTGATATTGTCATGCCCCGAGCCTACATCGTGGGTGGGACTGGCACTCAAGAACCATTGTTGGGCCCAAGCGAACCATTGACCTGACTTACTACTCGTGGAAGACATACTCATGATAAAAATACTTTAAAAAGTAAATTGAAAACTCAATAAATAACTTAGAATGTATAAAGAACATTCACTAGAATGGCACTCAAGTCTCAATCTTGAACGGTAAAGTACGAGAATTATGCATTATTATGAGATATATGTATATGCTTTATGAACACCTTGAGAGTAAAGTTATTATTATTATGATAATGTTGTTGTGTTGATTTAAAGGTTATTCTCATGAGCACATAATGAACATAATGTGAAAGGTTTTCTCACATTATGGAGATTCTAGGTTGAAAGGTCATTCTCACCTATTGAATCTATGAGCTGTCTTATGAATTATGTTGGATTGAGTGTCAAGGAATTCTTCTATACATATGAACTTAAGTCAAGAATTAATATGTAATCCGTGGGAATTAATGCTTAGCACCGGGTGGATGTTGAAAATGAGATGAAAGCTTTTACACCACTTGAGTCCAGCTTTCCAAATGAGTTCCCAAAGTATATATCTTATGAGATGGAGACCTTCTACCTCAGTTGAGTCCGGGTATCTAGTAGCAATATCCTTATCCCATAAACTACATGCCCCCATAGGTTACTTAGCTAAATGGATCCACCTAAAGCTAACTAACTATGGTCTTACCTTAGGCAAGTAGGACAACCCTTTTCGGTGTGGATAACACCGGATTCCATGCTAAGCTCACATGGTCTATGTTGGTTAAGTCGTATTCCCACTATGAAAAAAATATGAATTATGAACTATGGCTACTCAAGAAGCATTACTTAGTATGGGTGAGATTATGGGATCTAATTCATGCATTGCACAAGTATAATTTGAGGGTAATTATGGTATATTTCTCTTATGATATGATGATCTATTTAATGAATATGTTTATGACTTATGCTTTTTTATTGTCTTCAAAATGATGCTTTAACTTAGTAAATTGCATGCATTCAACTAAAATGTTTGTTTGAGCATGTTTTCAATGTCTTTATGCCTGGCTATCATACTTAGTGCATTTTGTACTTACCGATATTTTTCTACATTTTCCCCAAGTATAGGGTCTAGTTCTCAAGGTGGTCCTCATTGTGCCTAAAGCTTAGATTTGATCATTTCTCCTAGCTTGTTGGTGAGTCCTCATGATTCGAGGACGGATGTTTTCACTTAGTAGTTTTTTTTCTTGTATTTCCTTTTTGGACTATGTTGTATGGGCTGTGACCCTATTTGATTCAAGTATTGTAATATATAGCTAAATTGAGACAAGTCTAGACTTCTGCCTTCCTTTATGAAAATTTTGAACTTGAATTGAGTTTTTACTCTTATTGTTCTAATGCTTCATGTCATGATATGCTAAGTGGCTTGCATGGTGCCTTACAGGGTTCTATGTGTCTTGTTACGTCTACAGAGTACCGTTGTTTTGTGACACTGTATTTTATGGGTATCAACTCTAATTCCATCACCGGAAACAGTGTGGCCTAGGAATGCCGCAGACTCGAGCTAAAACTCACACTTAGAGAACTTAGCATACAACTCTCTATCCTTGAGAGTTTGGAGAACAACTCAGAGATGACTAGTATGATCTTCCTCATTCCTCGAATAGATTAGAATGTCATCAATGAACACGAAAACAAACATATCTAAATAAGGCTTGAATACTCTATTCATAAGGTCCATGAACGCTGCAGGCACGTTAGTTAAACCAAATGACATGACCAGAAACTCATAGAGACCATAATGGACCATAAAAGCTATCTTTGGAATATCACATTCTCTCACTCTTAACTGATGGTAGCCAGATCTTATATCTATCTTGGAAAATAGGTTGCACCCTGAAGCTGATCGAGGAGATCATCAATCCTTGGAAGAGGATACTTATTATTGTTAGTAACGTTGTTCAATTGACGTTAATCTATAGATATTCTAAGGGAACCATCCTTCTTCTTCACAAATAAAACCGGAACGCCCCAAGGTGAGACACTTGGTCGAATAAAACCTTTCTCTAGGAGATCTTTCAACTGTTCTTTTAACTTTTTTAAATCTGTTGGTGTCATCCTATATGGAGAAATAGATATAGGACGAGTATGAGGAAGAATATCTATACCAAAGTCTATTTCTCTCTCAAGAAGGACTCCGGGAAGATTATCTAGAAAGATTTCTGGAAACTCTTTTACTACTGGAACTGACTGAATAAGAGGTATCTCAACACTAGAATCATTAATTCAGACTAAGTGATAGACACACCCCTTGGAAACTAACTTCCTCGTCTTAAGGTACGAAATAAAACGACCCTTAGGCACTGCTCAACAACTCTTCCACTCTATAAGTGGCTCATTAAGAAATAGGAACTTAACAACTCAAGTTCTACAATCAACTGAGGCATAACATGCATGAAGCCAGTCCATACTTAGAATGACATCAAAATCTACCATGTCTAACTCAACTAAATCATCCATGGTGCTCTTGTGATTGACGAAAATGGAAAAATCATAATAGACTATCTCTTCTAGAATAGACTAACCAATAGGAATAGAAATACTGAAGGGCTCAATAAGTTTCTCAGGAAGAACATCAAAATTCATCGCAACATAAGAAGTTACAAAAGATAAACTCACTCCTAGATTTAGCAAACCACAAACATCGAAGTTGAAGACTTAGATCATACCAGTGACAACATTTAGGGAATCCTCTTGCACTTGGCGACTAGTAATAGCATACAGAGGGTTTCCTCCTCCGCCTGCCCATGAAGTAGTAGGACCTCTAGATGCAGCTCTCTCTAGTGGAGCAACTGAAGAAGACTTAGGACATTCCCTCATAAAATGATCGTTCTGACCACACTTGAAGCAACCAATAGAGCCATCACGAAACACCCCTAAGTGGCTCCTACAACACATAGCACATGCAGGAGGCTTACTACCCCCTTGTGCCACACTACCTTGAGAATGTGCAGGTCTAGCTCTGAAATTCTGTGAATTCTGACAATTGTACTCACATTTGTTCCTTGGTGCAAGTGCACTAGCAGATGATGGAGCAGGTCCTTTCTGTTTCTATTGGAAAGATGACCGGTTGGCATTACTCTTCTGCTGCCCGGACTCATTCCCTGTCTTTGTTCTGTTGTTTCGAAACTCCTCTCTATCTTTCAGCTTCTTTTCCTCAAGTTATTGTACATGGATCATCAACTTTGATATGTCCATATCTCATATTTGCATAGTTTCCTTGCCTTCCCTACTAGACAGATGAGACAATCCAGCAAGAAACAAACTCATCCTGCTTCTCATGTCAGCAACCATCTCTGGAGCATAGCGAGAAAGCAGTGTGAAGTTCAGACTTTATTCAAGAACACTCAAAGAATCCTGCATAAGAGTGAGGAACTCTCGTACCTTTGCTTCTCTCAGTTCTCGGGGAATGAAACGCCCCCAAGAAGGCCTCAACAAATAAAGCCCAACTCACAAGTGGTGCACCCTCAACTCGATTCTTTTTCCATTGATCAAACGAAATTCTAGTGATACCCTTAATTTGGTATGCAGCTAGTTCCACCCTCTCAGCATCATCAACATGCATAATCTCAAAATTCTTCTCAAGCTCTTCAACAAAGTTTTCTGGGTCCGTACTGACACTTGAACTAGTAAAGCTTGGAAGATTCATCCTTAAGAACTCACAGATCCTTGAAGTATCAGCCACTTCGTGACGATTCTCTCTTTGTCCAACTTTATTGGTCACAGCTTGACATAACATGTTGATAACTTCACAGAATTCAACATTGGTGACCTCTCCTTGGGGTTTCACTCCGTGTGCATTAGGTACCCCTGTTTCTGTGGTACAACATTCCTCCTAGCGGGACAACCTTTGACAGCTTTTCATAGAGGCATGATTTGAAAGACACGCGCAAGCACGAGTTAGAAAGAAACTTTATAGAGATTAACTTTATTGCACGAAATGAATATGAAAGAAGGTAGATAGTTCCTAAATGTTTCAGCCTTCTAATTATAGATGTGGCGTGCTTTACACTGATAACTAGCACTCTATAGACTTCCTAGGACTCTTGAACTCTGTCCTCTTATACCAACTTTGTAAAACCCCGAGCTTACAACTTGGGTGGGACTGGCACTCGAGAACCATTATTGGCCCCAAGCAAACCATTGTCCTGGCTTACTACTCAGCGGAAGACTTACTCATGATAAAAATACTTTAAAAAGTAAACTGAAAACTCAAAAATTAACTTAGAATGTATAAAGAACATTCACTAGCCAACATGTCGCTCAAGTCTCAATCATCAAAACAATAATGGACAGACACAAGAACTAACATCAACTACTGTTTATGAAGCCTCTAACAACTGAGATGGACGTCGAGACAAGATCCACAATATCCTAATGAACTAACTAATAAGGCAATAAAAAGGGTTCTCTTGAAGCAAGGAGGTTCACCAACAACTCTGAAGCTCCACTAGAATCTACGAAGATCTAGATGATGATCCTGGTTACCTGTATCTGTATCATAATACGATGCAGGCTAAATGGCATCAGTAAATTGAATGTATGAGCATGCGAGGTGAATTCTAAAATAAGACATAAGCTTGAAAAGGGAACTGAAAGAACAAACCTGGTCTCAATTCAACTCAACCAAATTCATTTCAATATAAAGCAGTATAATAAATGTAGTATAAAGAAATGCTTTAAAACATGGATGACAACTCTGTGTATTGAGAGATACAATAGTAACTCAATTTGTATGTAGAGATACAATATAAACTTTATTTGTATATAAAATACAATTAACTCTGTGTATATAAGAAAATAAAATACTTCTGTTGGAGTTTCTGTAATCGACAACCATAACTTAAGAGCTATGTGATAATATAGCGTTTTGCATCAAGCTGCCAGGGCCGTCCTATACCTTGCCAGGGGTATAGAACCTGACTACTAAGTGGATCCACTAGTCTATACTAAAAAGCACTAAGTAATCATCTAAAAAGTATGACCCTTTTTAAACCATGATGGCTACATGGTTTATGGGGGCTGGGAGTTGTCTGAACTCTCCCCCATATCGGTGCTCAATACTACTCCCAAAATATACTAGCTCATATGTTTAAAAACATGTCTTTCTGTGGTTTGAGATAACTACTCAAAACCTAGCCCAAAGACTTTCTAGGAAATCAATGTTTCCTCTCTTGCTTAATTGTGAATGCATTGCTTTTTACTGAAAAACTATCTCAACGGCTCTAGTGGAAATTGGTGTTTCCTTTCTTGTTTAACTGTGAAAAATTTCTCTTTGGGAATGCATAGTTCCCATATACTCTTTTGAAGAAATGAACTTCACTCTTTACTCCTTACTCTTTACGCAACTAAAAACTCAACTCTTAAAACAAGTTTAAAGCATATGCAGAAGACTTTTGAAAAACCTCTAAGAACTCTCTAGACTTGGCTCTTAACTTTCCTTGAATTTTAATTTATGGATTCAAGGTTATGATTCATGTTTATGGATGATATCATGATGTTTAGACGTACCTTAGATTGTATAAATCAACTATAAAACATAGGTACATTTCAAGGGAACTCGAACGGAAAGAAGTGGGAAAGGGTAGAAGACCTGGCAACCCTGGTGCTCTGAGTGGCACCGGGCGCCAAAGGTAATGTTGTAGAAGCTAGGTTGGGGCGCTCTAAGTGGTGCGGCTCCCCAGAGACCAAACTTCAGAACCTTTTGTAAGGTGCTCTAAGCGGCGCGGTACCCCGTCTCACCTCCATTCCCCAAATTTTTGACGGTTTTTCTTGCTCGTTGTTTGATTCTAATTCGTCTAGATTCAATTGGTTCTTTCCCTAAACACTTAAATTCGAGTACCCAACAAAGGTATACAAGAATCTACACAAGCCTAACTTCAAATCTCATGAGACTAACTCAAGAACTTCTCAAAAATCAAGAACCCAATAGAAACTTCAACAAAATCCATCAAGAACTCAATTTCTCTACTTTCAAGAACGTAAATACACTGAAATAAATCATGATTGCATGTGGGTTAATGAACCCAATGCTATGTGCTCTCAAATACCTCGTAGGGATAAACCCTTGGCGAAATCCACAAGCAAAACTTTAAGAACGTGATGAATCCTTGGCTTCTTCTCCTCTCTTCTCCTTCTTTCTCTTCTCTAAAAACCCTAGCGTAATTTGATGAAGCATAAATTGAACCAAATCAGTTTAGACCCCAAATAAATTACTAAAAACGGATTTAACTAATTGGTAATGAAAAGACCAAAATACGCCTTTAAAATCAGGTTAACTTTCCTTATCTAGACAGTCCAACTTTAAATGGGCATATCTCCCTCACATGAACTCGAAAATGAGAAGACTCGGTGGCGTTAGAAATATAATTAAAAGATCTTTCATTTAATATCCTATAGAACACTTAACTCATCATGTGCTGATAGTTATGGTTGTTTGAAGTTGACCCAAAATATATACTAAGCAAAACTTGCTAAATTTTCCAAATTTGATCTTTTCAAATAGTTTCTTTCTATTTATAGTTCTTTCGAATAGCTAGGTGTTACAGATAACGTGGCAGCTAGATATAGCTCAAAGTTGACATAAATCATATGTAGATGTCAGAATGAGAGCACTAGGATTTTCTTTAGGAAAGGGGCAATTAGATTTAGTAAGAATGGTAAGTTGAGTCCATGTTATCCAAAGAATTGGCCAAGTTGTATATGATTTACAGCTACCTCAAGAGCTTTAAAGTTTTCATCTGGTGTTTTATGTCATAGTGCATCGAAAATGCATAAGTGACCCATCTCGTATTACTCTTACTAAAGATGTACAAGTTATGCGGGATATCACGTACGAAGAAGTACCCATTTATATTTTAAATCGACAAGTTAGAAAGTTAAGAAATAAAGAAGTAGCTTCTGTCAATGTGTTATGGAGAAACAACAAGTAGAAGAGGTTACATGAGAAGCAGAACAAGTAATGAAGTCCAAGTATCCTCATTTATTTCAATCTGAAGGGAAAGTTCGATGTGTTGAGGTGATGGATTGAAGGGTAAGTATAAGTTTATATGAACTATGTGGCTAATAATAGAATTTGACTTAGGCTTGAAATGATTTGTAGTTGGCTACTATGCTAACATTCGAGGACGAACGTTCTTAAGGAGGGGAGGATGTAACGCACTATACTCTCCATATGCTACTTTTATTCTTGTTACACTTGACATAAACTTATGGTATAGAAGAGGGACCATATTTATTAGATTAGTAGTGTTGGTTTAAAATATATCAGAAGGTGTTGTTTGCCTTGTACGTTTCAACATGTATACACCATGTCAACTCCGATGAAATCATTTAAACTTGAGATAGTAGGGTCATATTTGAGTGTAAAGTTTAAGTTGAAGTGTTAAGTTAAAATAAAAGGAAGTAAGATTAAGAAAATGAAATAAAATAACAGAGTTGCTTGCCTAACTTAACTAAGCTAGTAGGTGACAAGTAGATGCATCACCTGCTTTAACTTATTGACCAGCCCAAAGGACCAATTAGGTGCGTCATGTACTAAGACACTTTTGACCGTGTAATTGGGCCAAGTACACTACCACATAGTTGCTTTAATATGGCCCAAGTTGAGTAGAAGAATAAGGGGAAAATGGACAGCCAAGGCCCAATATTCTTATATCCAAAAAGGCCCAAGTGAAAATTCCAAGTAAGTGGATCACCTACTTGAAAAGTTATGGCCCAAAATGACTGAGAATGTCAGCCAAACAAGGTCCCTTTAAAAAGGATTGATATCAGTTTTTTCCAACTATTAGCTTTATCTCTTCTCTCTCTTAGCTTCATACAACATCCATTAAATACCATTAGGAATCTTGGATATTAGGAAGTTCAACCTATTGGAAGGTATAAGTTAAGATAAGTTGAGCAAGATAACCTTTACCTTAAAGAATCCAAGTTTTACCAAGTTGTAGTTCTGATCAGCAAGGTAAGCTACTGCAATTTTCTCCCTCTTGTGCTTGAGGTAATCAGGACATTTGGTATGTTTTAGTGAGTTGGAAATTGTTCCCTTTACATGGGGTAATATTGGGGAGGATGTTCTGGTGGTTAGTGCTTCTTGGAACATCCATTGGGGAGTCCCCTTTAAGTTCAATTATGAGCTCGTTTGAGCATTTTAAAAGTAATGTTAGCTCTTCAAGTGTGGTGATCAGAAATCGTGATTCATATTGCTTCTATTAAATTGTTTTTTAAAGGAATCTTTTTATCTATATTATGATAAGGGATGTGACTGCATCTGTGAATAATTTATGGAGACGTTAAAGGACTTAAATATTGCAAGGAGTTTTGGGGAGGACCTGATATGAAGGTTGTATAGTATATAGATGCAATTAAAGGGAAATGGAAATAAAGAAAACAATAGCTAGATAAATTGCATGCTTACTGCTTTGTTACTATTTTTGTGAGATCAAGTAGCTCAAATTGGTTGATTACCTACTAATACTAGTCTTATAACTTATTTTACTGTAGATAAGTAATCTGAAGAGAAAGAGCTTAAGTCATACTTTTTGAATTGTTTAGCAAGGTGTATAAGACTATTCGATTCCATATTCCTTGGAATGAAATCTGATATTTTTGATAAATAACAATGAAGTAAATTTCCTAAGTTCTATTCCTAATAAAGGAAACATAGTAGCAGTGTGCGATTTCTAAAAAGATAATAATATATTTCCCCTCTTCCTAGTGTGTTGAATTCCTTCATTATATGATCATTACTCTACATTTGTATAATTATCCTCCTATGTGCTAGTATAGAAATGATATTAATCTTGGTCATCACATGAAATAAAGGTGAAGCCACCACAAATGGTTGTCTCATGATCCTACCTCAGTTAGGGTTATTAGCTATACCCTTATTCACGGTGTCAAGTCTTCGATAAAAATATTGCAGCGAGATAGTATCTGGCAACCGATGAGTAGGACATTGCAACACCAACTTCTAAAATCTCAACTATGTCTCATGGATTTGTTCACCATAAACCCTTTTGAAATTTTGAATACTATCTCGCAACTTAAACATCCTCAAAGCAGGTAAAAAAACCTCTCAATGAACACTTTAGTTAGCTCCTTTCATGAAGTAATAGAATCTCTTGGAAGCTCAATCAACAATTTAGTTGATTAGAAAAGGGAAACAATCTTAGTGAATAGACTCTTGATAAATGTTCTTAAAAGTAAATGTACCACATGCATCCACAAGTTGCGAATGTTGTCATAGGGACCTTCATGAGCTAAACACCCAAAAGTTCCCTTCATTTGGAGTAGTTGGAGTGTAGTCTCGGTCACATGGAATATAGGATTTACCACAGGTGGGTGATAACACTCAAATTACTCACTAAAACAATTAAATGAGTAAGTGATCACTGTCATTATAAATACCAAACAAAAAAGTCAAGGTCGAATCCCACAAGAAGTGATCTAAGGATAAGAATTCAATAAGAAAATTAAGATACAAACCAATTCATTGTTGAAATTTGGACAAATGGGTGGATGATTCCGCTAAATTTAACAAGAGTTTTGGAATCAATTATCACAATTTAAGTAAAAATAGGGGTTTAATAAAGTAAGAGATGATCTAGAGGTGTGGGAGTTGATATTGATGTCAAATAGGGGTATAAGTATTTCCTTAATAAGGCTGGACAAATAGTTATATGTTGGGTATTCTTTAATGACACAAATCCTCTTTAGTTCTCAGAGCATCATATCATAGAATCTCATTTTTGTCTCTTCTATGTAAATCAAAAATTAACTCAAGACCTTATTAAAATCTCTCTTTTGAGAAGATTTGAAATTAGAATTGAACCACAATTTATCTTTCAAGCAAACTACTAAAATCCAACCTAAATTGCAAGCAGTAAGTTATTTACGCACTTTACTTAATCTCTTTCGCGCATCAATCGAAGATCTTAAGTAGGATTAAGTTTGCAACCTTAACCCTTAAATTAACCCCATGCCATATAACTCAAATTCATAAATAAACAGCAGTAAAACAGACCCACAAAATAAAATCAACACCTAACCCCATACTCACAACCCTAGAATAAGGGTTTTAGCAAAACATCATAAAAGGAAAAGAAAGTATATAAATTATGTTTTTCAGCTAGTGAGGAGTTATGGATCAACATTAGATCTTCAACACCCACGTTGAATTGAATTGTCACGACCCACAACAAATCCTATACGTGACATTTTGTGTAAGACCCTGAGTGGCCTTACACAAGCAACTTGACATACACATGCATAATATAATAGACAAAGTAGGAGATTTCATATCAATAAAGGAGTTTGACATTTAAGATTAGAAGCCTAACATAGTCTTGACAAGTCTTTCTAAAAAATCAAAAGAAGTGGTTGGAACATAACCTTACACCACGTACAACATCCGAAACATAAAGACATAAAAAACAATAAGGACGACATCGTCCTTGAAGTATGAGAACTGACCATGTCTTCAAGTCTCTAAGAGCTCGTTTGGATTGGTGTAAAAGTTGGTCAAACCTACTTTTAGGTCAGTTTTTTACTTCTGGAAGTGTTTGGAAAATATAAAAAATAACTTAAAATAAGTCAAAAATGACTTAAAAAAGTTATGAAGTGTTTGGCAAGGTAAAAAAAAATACTTAAAATAAGTTAGAAACCGAAAGTAGGTCTCCCCCTACTTTTTTTTTACGTAAAAGTCATTTGAGTTTGACTTTTTATCTTTGACTTAAAAGCTACATTTTTTAAGCCAATCCAAACGGGCTCCATTTGAACAACTAGGCACGAATGGAGGGATAGGATTCATCAAGCCATACATTGGTGAAATAATGTAGGCACAAGTATGCATTAGTACATGGATTGTACTAAGTATGAGGAATATGCATAAAAATTTAAACATGATCATAAGGGGACACAATTGAAAACATCATGTGCATGACAAAGATAAACATAGTAAAAACCTTTAAATGATAATCACAATCATGAACATGTTAAATTCATCTTAAAATCATAAAGAAATCTTTATAAAACATTTTTAATGTAACTTAGTTCGTTTTATGGGATATTTATAGTTAATAAACATAGACTACGTTTTCTATAACATGGCATCTAGTGTCCTGCTCCCACACCGAAAAGTGAGTCCTTACTTTCCAAGGTAAGGACCTTAACTTCTAGCTTTGGTGAAACCACTAGATATGTCACTTAGGACAACCTATGGGGGAACGTCGTTAGGCACAAAGAGATTGCTATTAGAGACCCGACATTTACTAATAGGAAAACCTCCATCTCAATATCCTCTCGGCGCTAAGTAAAATCCCAACTGAATTGTTCATATACATAAGCATATCGTCATCCATGTAAAAGCACAATTTATTTAGTAATCTAAGCTAAAAACATCATAGAATAGCTCTTTAAATCTTGAATCATGGATGTGTGAGTAAACCTTTCACCAAACCATGTCCCCTTAATGTGAGAAAACCTTTTACAATTTAATTAATGCCAATATTCGAGCAATCTAGATCATAAAATCTTTATTTTCATAAATCATGCATAAGTTCACGAGGACATCATTCATAGCTTCTTTATATTCATGAAAATTAGGGTTCATAGTCAAAATCATGATCAATCCATTATTTTATATATAATTGATTGGAAAGAATGCAATTGAATCTAAATATTCATAATATGACAAATATTGAACAAACTAAAGCCATACAAATAGAACCCATTAGGAAATGAATGAAAACATAAGCAATTTAAGGAAATGGAAACCATTGATGAACTCCCTACATACTTTGATCTTCAAGCCCTAAGAAATTTATTAAGAAAGGAAACTTTGACTATAAGAACCCCAGATTCCTTGGTTAGCCTTGGAGAGAACTGGGAGAAATGACTCTGGTTGGGATTTTGGAATTTGGGGAATGAATTTAAGGTGGGTAGTTTTAGGACTTAAAAACCTTATATAGGGATAGGAATTATTGTAGAAACGACATAGCCTAAGCTTTAATCAAATAGGGAAAAGACCCAAACAAACTTTAAAAATAACTACCAGACAGGACAAGAGGTTTGACCTACGGTCCGTAGAACTTCTACGGACCATACTGGTCAACCATAGGACAAGTAGTGGAACCTTAAAAATCACTCCAAATTTGCTGATATCTTTCTATGGCCAATAAGAATTTCTACGGTCCATAGACCCATACCGTAAAACTCAACTTTACCCCCAAAATTTTACCAAGTCTTGAGTACTTCTATGGAACACATCTACAGTCCATAGAACATCCCACGACCCATCCTGGTCAATGGTAGATCAAGTTACTAGGACATGAAATTTCCCAAAACATGACCCACTTCCTACAAATGCACTCTACGGTCCATAGAAGCATCTACAACCCATAGAATGGATCTATAAAATACAACTAGTAGGTAAAAAGCTAAAATATTCCCTTTTCCAAATTCCGAGGTATTACATGAACTCTGAACTGCCAATTACAAGATCCTTATAAATCCCAAAACTAAGAGAAAGGGTAAAGGAATCTATTTCTCCCTATGAATAAGATGCAATTCTAAAAGCTAAAAAGATCGCATAAAAAGATATAAGATACATTTTCTCTCTTCTTTGGGATATTTGTTGTGTATCAAAAATTATGTTTGAAATTCGATGTGCAACCTAAGAGGTGAAGTTAGTCAGGCGCGCCTCCATGATTTAGCGGATCAAACTTTGCCCTTTACCACACTCTTCCTTGGATTCAGGCTTCAGGTGTTTGAACCTCAGTTTGCAAACTCGATTTAGTCAGCTTTTTGATATTTGGCATATCACAAATTACTACTTTATTCGCCCATTCTCTCTTCATTTTAACTCAAAAGTCTAACACCTTCGGTGATAGAACTTTTTGCTCACCCAAGTGTTTTGGTGAATTGTTGTTTGAACATTGACTTACCGACCTACCTTGAATATTTTCAAATTTGAACACCGTCAAATTAGGCAAGGTTCGACCTATTGAGAGATCAACCCTTTGTTTTAGGTAGTCCTCAGCTGGTAGTTCAAACTCTTTTAAATGTTTTTTGCTTTTTTTTCATAGATTCATCCTTGCCTTGTCATCTAGATTAAATAGTTGCAAACTATCAAAATATCATCATATAAGGACATAAGTAAGCATTGAGGACACTATTTGTTCAACTAAAAAGGCCTCAAATTAGTCAAAAATTTAGACTCATAAACACCCCCAACTTAAAACTTTTGCTTGTACAGCAAGAACACAATCAGTTCAACAAGGCTGTCCACAACAATTCTCAATGTGAATTGACATGCAATTGCCATCACAAGATTACTAGCCAGTATATGCAATACGTCAATTATGCTCAAAAAGCTTCAAATGATGACTAGCTGGTATCAATCCTAGCTCAAGCTCACTAATGCTCCCTTCTAATGCAAAACCATATTTCAAAAAATGCATTCAAGTGCCCATACAACAAAAATAATTCCATTCTCTCACAAAGCACATCAACAAAAAAGTAAAGAATCAATACAACTCTCACTCTACGAAAGAGAAATACATGCAAGCTTCATTCAATAGGTTTGCCAATATTTTCCAATTATCACACAACCCAATTTTAGAAAGATCTCAAGGGTCTTTTAGACTTGTAATGGTCTTTAGTGTAAATGGATGGTAAATTTGGCTTAATGACTTCACCTTTTATCACGACCCAAAGTGCACCCTAGACGTGACATGGTGTATAACACCTTGAGAGCCTACACAATCAACTTAGCATAATATACAAGATAATACAAATAAACATTTCAAAATAAATAGGATTATAGCATTAAAGAGTGACAAAGCGGAAATATAATAGAGTCTCAACAATCCATTTATTACATCAAGAAGAAGTGGTTGGGACATAACCCATACGCTATATACAAATATCTGAAAACTTAAAATAAAGGAAAGTTATAAATGCATCTTGTTCCTCGGAACATAAGGGCTCATCAATCTCCAAATTCCAAAGAGATCAACTAGCCACATTATTAGAGGTAGGAGCATCTGATCCTACATTATGAGACAATGTAGGCACAAGTATGCATTTGTACATGGAATGTACTAGGTATGATATCAATGTATAAAAGTTATGAAATCATGCTAAAAAGGACCATACATGACATGAAATGACCAAGCTAAATCATAAGATAAAGGGGTTAGAAAGCATAAGAAATAATCATGGTCAATGCAAGCTTGACATATTTAAAACACTTTGGGAGATACTTTAAAAGTAACCTTAGTTCATCATTCTAAGAAGTTTACCATTAACCAACATAGACCATGTGAAATCCAGTGTATCGCTTCCACACCGAAAAGACAGTGTCTTACTTTCCAAGGTAAGGAAGATGAGTTTGAGCTAAGGTGGATCAACTAGCTAATGTCTATATGGTACAATATCCTATGGTGTCAGATAGTTTAATGACATAGGTATTGCTAATAAAGGTCCACGTATGCTCATGGAAATCTTCATCCCAAAAGCCTACTCGGTGCTAAGTAAAATCCCACGGAATAGTCAATAATAATAAACATATATCATCCATGGAAATGTACAATTAAGATACTAATCCATGCTAGAAACATCATAGAGTAGCTTTTTAGACCATGCGGTAGAAAAACTTTCACCATCAATGATCTTGTCATATTAGCTTTATAAGATCCATAGTCATTAACTTCATACATTCTTTGTTACGACCCGATTTGAAAAACTAAGGTTTAGAAATCTTTTCGCAACTTTGGCAATTTGTATATTTTGGAAAAATTACAATTTGGAAGTTGCCACTTAATTTTTTGGGAAAAATTAAGAAAACCATCTAAAAAGGAGTTTTTGAAAAAAACACTTTAAATAAAAACCAGAGATTGGGTAAGGATTCAAGTTATCCTCTAAGGAAGGATTTAAGCATCTTAGAGAATCCGCTAACATGCGGTTAACCGGCGGATGTAAAAATTTGGCTAAATTTTTATAAAATAAAAAAATTACTTATAAAAATCTTGTCGGAACCTTAGATAAAAAAAAAATCTCTTGATACTTCTACAAACCTCAAAAATAATCCTAACAAAAATTTATCCATAGTCATATTTTGAACCATACAATTAATTCAAACTCATCAAAATAGATTAAAGGACATTGTTTAACAACTATGAAAGGATATAGAAAATCCTTAAGTCATTCATACAAAGTGTTAAGTTAATTCAAAAGACAACTAATTTAGTTTAAGAAACTTAACAACTTTATCTTAGTCAAAATTTGAACTAAATAATTAATTCAAACATTCAAAGCTTTTCAATAACTTTGAAAGAACATTAAAGGTTCTTAAGTTATTTTGTAAGCTTAAATTACCTAACTTAAAATTAGTTTTAGGAAGTTAAATACTTAAAGCAAAATGAGTAACAAACTAGAAGACTTCCCCAAGGATTCATCTAAATTAACAAACAAAAGAAAGTTAGAAGTTAAAAACAACTATCACAAAATCACGATATAAGGAAAACAAAAGCGCGAATCGAACTTGGACAATTTTAAGTCCACTTGCTGCTTATTATTTGTTGTTGTTGGTGCTATTTCCGAACTTTTTTAAGTCTGAAAAATGCTATTTCCAGCCCTTTGAAACTGCTGCAAAAATCAGGTGTTCAAATTTCAGCCAATTTGAACCCAAAGCACTCTCATTTCAGCTCTTTTGAGCCCCTATTGCTGCCTCTGATTTTGGGTTTTAACCCAATTTTCACTTCTCGTTTTTCAGCCTTTCAAGGATATTGTAGCGGTTAGCTCTTGGGTTTTAATCCAGTAATATTAACCTCCTTTCAATCGTCTTAAAGGAGGTTGAATCGAGGAGAGGAATATGAAAGAGGAAGAGTCCAATTGGACTGAAATGAGAGAGAGTTCATGCCAAGAAAAAGAGGTAGAAAGATTAAAAACAACATTGGGATGATATCAACTTAAACTTAAAACTCTAAATGACATGTTTATCATGGCTTAAATTATACCAAACTTAACCATATACAACTATCGATTACAGAAACACAAAACTAAAGATTTCCAGATTTTAACTTACTTACTAACCCATAAATGTAAATTAGAGAAAAGAATTGTATCAAGTAAATATGGATTTGCTGCCTAAGGGAACAAACTAATGTCAACATTAAATAATTTGAGACATGACACAGATAGCCATATTCAAACACAACGATGGGGAAAAAACTACCAAAAGCAAGCAGAAACTCTATCTAGAGTTATTGAACCAGAATTACAGAAAATAATATCTAAGGGCAATTGAGGGTACCACTTGAAGATTAAAGGCAGTTTGAGGTTAGATTAACTACAAACAGTAAAGAAAAGACTGGTATATTTGCACCTAAATTCAGTAAATGAACACGAGAACACATTTATAATAATGTCAAAATTATTTGAACGCCACACAATTTCATAAACAATCCACAATTAGTGTAAAAAAATAACCTGTCCAAGATGGAAGCAATCAACAACAATAGGCAGCTACAACTTAAATATAGCAACAACTAAATAGAGGTTTCCTACCACATCTGCTATCAAGTAAACTCCTACTTAAACACAACCTTTGATCAAACCAAAGAGGAGTTCGAAACAGATTCATACAGTTTAAAGATAAACAAGTTTAAACTCAACTTGAACACAGTTTTAAGCCAACTCATTTAGTATAAACGAAGGACAAACAAGAAAACAGAGAGCAGAGATATATAAAATAACTTTACACCAAAATAACTTAGCAAATAAAAACAAGGATCTAAGTAGAGTAATCTAATAAATTTTAGAATATATAAAAGCTGTGATATGAGCTTACATCCGTCCCAACCTAACTCTTTGGAGAGTGCTAAAGAGCAGCCCCAAAGGTAAGTTATTTCTCACTCAAACATTCCCCTTGATTGGCATGGAGAACAACGTGTCTACTGGCTGGGAAATCGAACAAATAGGTTATTTTTTAAAAAATAGGCAGGCAGAGACGACATTTCAACAACACATACAGACTTTTGCAATACCAAATATAGAAACTCTAAAGCCGATGTAACTAAACACGGTATTTTCATATCACATTCTCGATATATAAGGGTGCATGAATTGTATCTCGAGTTATGTATGTATAATAAAGAAGGAAATAAAAAAGAAATCAATAGCCATACAAATGGAATACAAAGACGAATAAGAATAACAATAACTAGAAGCACATATATAGATTTATTAACCTCGACTAAGCAAAGGAATCACCTACACATTTTCTCAAGTATATGAAAACAACCATGAAGGAAATGTAAAATAGGCAAGTTCAAATAGGTAACTTAAACAAGATCATACTTCATAAGAAAACAAAAAACTAACACACCATAAATGATACTCGAAAAAACACAAACCTAGCTATCAATAATAGAAATAAGCAATGACCAGATTGAAACACCATAAACAAATTTACTCGCTGAAAGATAAGAGCTAAACTTGGCACAAAAGTTACCCCTCGATAACTTTAGCACCTCTAAAGCTACTCACCTAATGCAACTATCTGCCCTATCCCACATGTTTTTCATATCACCGCTATTTACTCCATACCCTACACCAATAAACTTCTCCCCCATCACATGAGAAAGAGTTGGGGTGAAGCCACCCAACTTAAACCTCACTCTATCATATAAGGTATTCCTGCTCATATGCCCCTTAATCTCCAAGTCCATCACAACAAGCTTGTATAGGGTTGTAATATTCTCACTCGAAATAACCATGCAATCCTTGCAAAGTTTTTAATCACTCTTCCTAAGGGGCAAGTAATCTAAGTCATATCTATTGTGCTACGAAATGTTTCCAAGTTGTTCTGCAATATAAGAAAGTATGAGTTAGCAATAACCAACTAAAAATGTTTAGCAAAATCAAGAAGAAATCCTCCACCTCCATTCCGCTCACCAAAACAATAGCTTCCATAAACATTATCAAAATCACTAGAAGCTTCCCCAATTTGACCATTAATGTCTCCACCAATGAAAGTCGTCTCCATGTTTGGTATACCTCTCACTACCTCATCCAAATCCACCTAATAGAGCATTTTTTACCTCATAGTTCAAACCCACTTGAAGTGCATAAGAACTAATAATGTTCAAATAAACCCACCAACAACTAGCTTAATCGTCATCATCTTCTCATTGATTCTCCTAACCTCCACCACTTTCTCTTGAAGGTCCTCATCAACTAAAATACCTACTCTGTTTCTATATCTTGATACTCATGAGTACCACAACTTAAATCCGTCCCTCCAATTCCTTGGTACCTTCCCATCTGGTATGTTGTACACAAGTTATAATTATCATCCGTTTCTTGAGAATCTTTACAAACTCTATCGACCTCCCCATTAATAGCCATACTCTTAACCTAGGAGGGCTCTTAACCAACGTACCACCATTTCCCCTCGATCCCGACCTCTACTAAAGACATAACCCTATTCCACCATCATTCTCCAAAGCCACTAGAGAGATGTAACTAGACAAGATGTAAATAAAACAGGAAGTTACTAAAACTACTGAATCAAGCGAAAAGTCTAAGACAAATCAACAAAACTACAAACAAGATAAAAATAAGATATAAGGGTATACACTAAATAACTTAAATGCATACATAAAAGAAGCAACAATAAATATTAATAGTAAAATGAAAAGGAGAAGCGACTAGAGAAAAATAGCAAACAAAGAGGGTAGATTTTGACCTAGAAATCATGAACAATGGCAGAAATACACAATAAACCAAGAATATAGACAACGAGAAAATAGAAAATATAAAATAGTGTAATAAAGGTAGAATTTTTGAAAAAATAGAATTCCAGGAATTTCAGTAAAGGAAGACTTGAAAAAGGAAGCAAAATTTCAAGAATGTAGTAGAAAGAACAAGGCAAATTACAAAATATAAAATAACAATAATATTTTAGAAAATTAAATACTCACAATAGGAAATAAATGATAGAAATTGGACAATGACAAGCAAGAAATTATACACAATCCAAAAATACCAAAAGAAATAGAAAACAAAAGAAAAAATAGATGACATCCACATCCCGAACAACTACAAAACTATCCTTACCAGCAACCTAAAGTTGATTTGAGTCAACAATAAGGTATTTTAAAATATAAAATAGTGAGAAAATATTTTGAGTCAACAATAAGGTATGTAGTTGTCAAAAACCACAAATAAACTATCATATAGTAGCAAACACACAAACAATAATCACAGTAAAATATTATTAATTCTTCTAAAACATCATTGAGCATGTATGTACAAATAATTTAATCACATATCTAGTTAGATGTAAGACCATAGTTGTTGACCATTCAAGAGTCTTATAATTAATCATTATAGAATCTCAAAGTTATTTTTTTTTTTAGAAAACTGATGAGTCCACAAATTGGACTCATTTTGGACTATATTTTAATAGAAATTGTGTCCTCAAATGCTTACTTTATCTCAATATCTGATTAAAATCCTTTAAGTTTCAGGTATTTCAAGTTTGAAGGAAAGCATGGACACTACGTTGCAAAAATGAACGAAAAGGCTGAAAAGAATGAGGAAATGAAGGCATGAGGATCACCGAAGGGTCTTACTTCACCTTTTGTTCCAGTGTGCTGAACCCTGAAGGAAAAGATCAAGTCGGCGGAAAAATAGAGCAGTCGGCGCAACGCCAAGAATTTCCGCGAAGCAGTACCATGTTGCCCAATGACCCAGAGCACAATGATGCTGAAGGATGGTGCAAGACGGTGATGAACTACACCAAAAGGCGAATCGCCAAGTTGATAGGCGATTCCGACTAACGACGCCGAATGATCCGCTGCAGCACATATCTTTGAAAACTATAAATACTAGTTAGAGTTGTAGTTTTAAGTGTCGAACAATTTTTATAATTTTCATATAGAATAGTACTTTTTGATATTTTTTTCTCTAACTTTGAGAGGGTTTTGAAAACTTGAAGATCCAAAGGGTTTCATCTTCAAGATTTGGACTTGGGTCTCTTGGATTCTTTAATTTTGGCCTGTATCAAGACTTAAATCTTCATACCCAGTTGAATGCGAGCTCAATTTGGTATAAATTTATATCTCTTATACATATGTGGCAAAAAACCCCAATTCTTAGGGTGTGATTTAGCGAATATGGGTTAAGATAATTGTCTGGTCTTGCTTGTTGATAGTCTATTCGTAGTTTAAATGTGATTTCGTTTAGTGGTTGTGGATGAATTTAATGAATTTGTAGTTGCAAATACAAGTTTATTTATGGGTTTTCGATTTGCTCAAGAAAGAGGTCGTAAAACTACGACCACTAGATTGATGGCCAGGGTGAGTGGGTCGACATGAGGTTTAGATCGAGAGAGTGAACCCTAGTCTCATGTCCACACACTCAGCTAGAGAGAGTGAGTGGGTTTAGGCATAGGCTGGTCTTCATGCGGTAAGTGGGTGTTTGAGAGGAACGCATTTGAAATGGGGTAAGTTACCTGAGAGAGAGCTTATCCCTCTTAAAGTCTAGCCTAGTGTGAAAGGATTTTTCCATCGCCGACTTGTTAACATTCTTGAGCCAACTCATGTCGGTGAGCTCAGTCTAGCTCGCAAAAGCAACTTGGCGATTCACCAATCTGATCAGCATGTTTTTCTGCAATTGTGTCCCCATGAATTTGATTTAGTCGTTCTAAACTTCTTCCCAATTCTTTGCAGAAATGGCTAGATCTAAAGTTGCAGGAAGAAGCAGGACACCTCAAGGTAAAACAAAAGGGATTACAATCAACGAGGATGCAACTGCATCCATAAGAAAGGTTGCTAAACCTTCCCCAACTGGTGGAAAAGGCAAGGGCAAAGACAAGATCCTTAAATTATCAGATGCAAGCACTGACAGTGATGGATATTATAGAAATGACCCCAACTAATCTGAAAGTGAAGGTGTGGGTTCTGATGAGGATGATCTATTAATATCACAGAGGGCTGAGCGGCGAAATAAGAAGCTGAATGATCCATCCAGGGTCAAGACTCTCTTGCCCACCACCACTACACCTCCAGTGCCATAACAGGCAATAGTATTAGCGCCTCTAGTACAGGGTCCCCCGCCTAAGTCAATGAATCGAGTAAAGGCTGAGGGGCTGACGATAATTCTGGAGGAAAAGCGTCTGTCCATAGACGGGATTATATACGGGCACCCAAATATAATGAAGTGCCTGAGGTACCACAAGTTCCAAATCTTCACTAAACCCCATGGGCCTTATATTCCAAATTGGGTAAGAGAGTTCTATAGTGCATACAGTGCACTAATACCCCAGAAATAGCAGCTACCAGCAACATTCAAAGAAGTAGACTATGTGGTAATCAGAGGAAGGAGGGTGAAGTGTGATAGTGAGGCAATCAACGTTGAGTCCACAAATATTGGGGATCATTGCCAGCACTTGATCAGAACAAAGAAGCTGGATGAGATGAAAAAGTGGTTATCCCCACTTATTTCATATGAGACTCCAAAGTGGTTGGCGGAAGGAGTTTCGATTGAAGAGAGAGAACTAAATATCGCCACAAGGATCTGGTTCGGTTTTATCAGAAGCACAATTATGCCATCCTAGAATGAGTTGATCCTTCACCTTGCCAAGGCAGCTTGCTTGGGTTGTATCATAGAGGAGACTCAGACAAACTTGGATGCAATCATTTCTTCAGAGATACTCATGCGTGCAAGGCAGAGAGAAACCTCACTTCAATTCCAGTCTTGATCACATAATTATGCAAACGAGCCCGGGTAGCTCGAGATGCCAAGAATGATTTGGAAGTGATGCCCACAACCTCTAGTGATATCCGGAGGATCGAAGCCGAGTACCTTAAGGATATGCAGAAAGGAAGAAGGCAACATCAGTGGAGTTAATAAACACATAATCATCGCCTGCAAAGGCATCTCTGCCTACTCCGGCCCCTGGCCCTTCAGGTATATCCATTGCCACTGCTACTCCCACTGATGTAATGTTGCTGCACGGTCTCCCAGACCCACTACTGTTGCTGCTGTTTCCCGGCCTCCACTCACTCAAGCTTCCCTACTCCGAATGGGACAACTGGCCTTTTCTGCTAATGGTTGGGCTGCTAGTCTAGAGACATTTATTCCAAGCATGATCCAGATTGCCCTAACTGATATTGTGACACCTCTGAGCACTACCATTGATGCCCTAGCGGCCAGGATAGTGGTGTGTGAGCACAACCAAGGACCCGAAGAGGAGGTGACGGCTTTAAAAGATGCCATTGCTGAACTGCAAAAAGATGTAGACCACCTGAAGTCCAACGATGTGTACATGCTCTTTGGAAAAGTAGAGATTCCAGACGTGCTAGAGATGCCTTAGACCACCACTGGACATGGGGATAGAGCGAAGCCGATCCTGAGTCAGAAGTAGAGACTGATGAAGAGATGCATGAGCAGACTGAGAAAGCTGCAGATGAAGACCTGGCCGAGACGGAAGCAATTATGATAGATATTGCTATGCAAGCGTCCTTAGCACCTATTGCTGGACCCAGTGGAGCTGGTCTTTCTGGGGGTCACTCCAGGAACTGAAGCCTAGACAGATGGAGCGACCAGTTAGCCAGGATCCCCTCTTTACCTCCTTCTCTATCTTTCTTTATTTTACCTTTCAGATTCTGTGTTAATTGCATTTGACAACAAATTGCTTTTATTTGTGGTGGGGTTAGGCCCACACCTTTTGTGTGCTACTTTTGTTCATGTTTTGTGTTTATATTTGGGTTGTTCTTTTTAAAATTCTGTTAATACTGTTTTCTTATGGATGTTTGAGCTTGTGGATCCTTTTATTTTAAATTGCAAAATGATTTTGACCCATCCGAAAATTGTTACCACCTCTTGTGTGATGAATGTGGTTGTTCTTTTGCAAAATTTAAGTCTTGGTCCCGATCAATACCGATGACTTGAATAGTGCTCTCAATCGAACGAACATAAATGCGCAGCTACGATGAGGCCAAATGAAGTTGCATAGACAATATGTGAACTCTTTCCATCTCGTTGTGATTAGCAACTTATTAAATCCATTCTCTTGTGATGACCGTTGCACACTAGCAAAAGTGTGGAGTCTTGTTTGACCTAAGTGTCAATGCCTTGTGTGATAAGCTTACCTGGAACCATGCATGACAACACCTAAAATTTGCCCTGTTGGTCTGGCTGACTAAGTAAGACTTTTTATTGATATGATATTAGGCAATTTCGAAGAGTGTGAACCAATTGGACATATACCTCTTTTGTGACCTACCTTGTGAGCGTGTGATTCTCTCTTGAACACCCTTTCAGCCTTACCCTTCTTTGGAAGAAACTTGATGAAAACTAGACCTTTCTTAATCCATTACCTATAATCCTCTTGAATTGTGGTTAGTTGAATAGCCAACTTAGGCCAAAAGCCTAAGTTGGGGGTGTGGTGAAAAGATAAGGGCAAGTCAAGAAGTGCAAGGAAAGTCTCTTCTTACCCATGGTTTTAAGAAAAATGGAACCCCTCCATAAAAAAGAAGAAGAAAAAAAACAAAAAAACGAGAAAGAAATATAAAAAGAATGAAAACGAAAGTTGTGGAATAAAGTACAAAAAAGATGGGGTTCCCAAAAAATCAATGGAAAGTGAATAATAGGATGACTTATGAGCACTAGAGAGAATGATGAAGGAAAAGGAAAGGAAGTTTTGTGAGCACCACATTTCATGAGGATGAAAGACACTTAGCCTAAATGACCATACCTTCACACTTAGCCCCGTTACAAGCCTTATTAAGACCTTTGTGATCTTGAGAAAGTCGAAACTAATGTTGATTGGAAAATATGGGAAAACCTATGGGTGAAAGTATGCATCGTGTTCCTTTTTGTGAGTGTGAGCATTGTATTTGATTCCTGAACTTTAAATCTAATATACCTTTGCATGTGAAAATGGAATCATCATTTGTGTGAGGTCATTCAAAGGCTTTTCTTGAGCTTGAACATGCATTTGAAGCAAGTATTGCGAGCTTGAGAATCTTTGGTAATGGTGTGTCACAATTTGAATATTTGAGTACACAGTTGATCCTTGCATAAATAAATTGAGTCTTGTTGTGTGCATTCATGATTGAGTCTTGTGTAGCACTGTTCGAGACACCCTTTTTGAATGGCTGAACTTGAGTTTGCTTGAGGATAAGCAAAAGTTTAAGTTGGGGGTGTTGATGAGTCCAAAAATTTGACTCATTTAGGGCTATGTTTTAGTAGAAATTATGTCCTCAAATGCTTACCTTATCTCAATATCTGATGAAAACCCTTAAGTTTCAGGTATTTTAAGTTTGAAGGAAAGCATGGACACTAAGTCGCAAAAAGTAACGAAAAGGCTAAAAAGAATGAAGAAATGAAGGCCTAAGGATTGCCGAGTCCACTTGGCGAGTCGTTGAAGGGTCTTACTTTACCTTTTGTTCGAGTGTGCTTAGCCCTGAAGGAAAGGATCAAGTTGGTGGAAAAAGGGAGCAATCGGTGCATCGCCGAGATGTTCCGCGAAGCAGTACCATGTCGCCCAATGACCCAGAGCACGATGATGCGAAAGGATGGGGCAAGACGGTGATGAACTACACCAAAAGACGAATCGTCGAGTTGATCGACGATTCCGCTGTAGCACAAATCTATGAAAACTATAAATACTAGTTAGAGTTGTAGTTTTAAGGGTCGAACAATTATTACAATTTTCATATAGAATAGTACTTTTTTGATATTTTTGCTCTAAGTTTGAGAGGGTTTTGAAGACTTGAAGATCCAAAGGGTTTCATCTTCAAGATTTGGATTTGGGTCTCTTGTATTCTTCAATTTTGGCATGTATCAAGACTTAAATCTTCATACCCAGTTGAATGCGAGCTCAATTTGGTATAAATTTCTATATCGTATACATGTGTGGCTAGAAACTCCAATTCTTGGGGTGTGATTTAGCGAATATGGGTTAACATAATTGTTGGGTCTTGTTTGCTGATAGTCTATTCGTAGTTTAAATGTGATTTCGTTTAGTGGTTGTGGATGAATTTAATGAATTTGTAGTTGCAAATACAAGTGTATTTATGTGTTTTCACCTTGCTCAAGAGAGAGGTCATAAAATTAAGACCGCTAGATTGATGGCCAGTGTGAGTGGGTCGACAAGAGGTTCAGCTCGAGAGAGTGAACCGTAGTCCCATGTCCATACATTCAGCTCGAGAGAGTGAGTGGGTTAAGGCGTAGGCTAGTCTTCATGCGGCAACTGGGTGTCCGAGAGGAACACATTTGAAACGGGTTAAGTTGCTCGAGAGAGAGCTTATCCCCATTAAAGTCTAGCCTAGTCACAATTATTTTATGAATCTTCTATTGAAAGCATGTACCCAATAATCTAGCTTAACCCGTATTCCCGTCACATCCCAAGGATCCCCTCTCATTACTTAGAAATCCTTGTTTATTTGTTGTTTTTACTTACTAGTGACAAAACCCCCCATTGTTAATTGACACTCTTGTGTCCCCCTTTAATTTACCATATTTTTAATCGTTAATATCTTTAGCTACGACTAGTTAGAACTAAATTTTATTTTTCTATTAATTCTCAAAACCACTCTCTTGGGAACGATCCCAACCCTTGGTTGGGTTACTAAACTATTGTACGATCGTAGACACTTGCATCGAAAGTTGTGTCTTGATTCCGCAAACATCAAAAACCTCTAGCAGTATATCTAAAAGGGGTCAAAACCTCATTCCATACACCTATGCCACAAGAGTTCCTTCCTCAAAGCTCTTCCCTTTTTATCGTTAATTAGATAAAAAACAGATGGATGAACTTTAGAGAAAGAAAAACTTTCTCTACTTATAAGCAAACTGAAAATTGTCAAATGATTTGTCGCAATAGTTGTGGTATTGACAAAATTTGTTCTTTCTTTTGTTGGATCAATAAATTAATTTTAATTAACTAATAAATATTACAATTTTTTTAACAATTTAGAAACCAAATATATATATGACATGTTTTATGACTTGGTTTATATTCGAAGAACTAGTCCTATTATAAATACAATTGTATGCTTTGTTACACTTTCAAACTATAACATAATGAATTCACTTAATTTTCCTTACATTAGCCAAAAACTCTTTCTTTTAAGGTGCAATTTTTTCTGAAGAATTTTCTAGTAAGAAAAAAAAGAAAAATATATCAGCAATCAATAACATTCACATCAAATGGTCACGATATTGGATTTAACTAAAAGCATAACATTATTTGTAGATCTTGATTTCTACGTTATATTGATGTGTACAATTTGTTACTTCGTTTGTTGCTAGGATTGTGCACTAACATCCAAAACCAGGAACAAAGTCAGCAATCAAATAATGATAGAAGTATCTTAATATGTTGATCAAGAGCATCAATGATATTTAAGCGGTAGGAAGGAAAAATACTCTTAGCCTATATAAACCTATGTTTTGGGGTATTTCATAACTTAAAGTACTAAAATGATTTTGTTCGTGCATGATTTTTCTCATCACTACAATAGTTTTGCAACCATTTTTTCCCATAGCCCTTGATTTTTCAGCAATTCAATTACCTACGCATTAAGAAATAAATGAAATCTTGGAAGGATGATGTGACTAATAGATATGATAAAACGAATGATGAATCGCATGATGACGTGATTGAACAAAAGGGGATTGATATTCAAAAAAATTGATTGGGTGACTCTAAGACTATTCTTTATCACCTGAAATGGAATGATCACTACAAAAATAAACTGGCTTTAGCGACGGATTTTAGCTACAAACTGATTTTCGTCGCTATATAGCGACAAATTAGCTACCAAATTAAAAGTTTGTTGCTAAAAAAACAAAAAAAATTATTGGCATCTAATACAATGACGGATTAGCGACAAAAATTTAAATCCATCGTAAAAAATTGGCACTAAATTTTCGCGCCTCCAATTAGATACCAAATTAGCGACCAAAGTCTTGCGACAAAATTTATTAAAATTTTGCTACGGAAGTAGCGACGTTATATTCGTAGCTAATTGTTTATTTTTTAAAATGTTGAATTTGCGCTTAATCCCATTCTATTTAAAATACACGAAAATTTGACCTTAATAAATTTAAAACTAAAATCTCAAAGTAAAATTTCTCAAAACACAGATGCTCCTCTTACTCTCTTCTCCCTATGGCGGCTTTTTCATCTTTGCAGATTTCTCTTCGGCTTCAGCAGCTTCATTTTTCGGGGGTGCGGAATTGGTAGTTGAGGAATTCATATTTTTGGTAGTGTGGTAGGTGGTAGTGTGGTAGGTGAGGAATTTATTTTAAAGATTTTATTATAATATTCATTTTTCAAGGGTGTTAATCTTGATATCTCTTTAATATTATTTATGATATATTCTAGATATAACATATTTTGGGTTCTCAGATACATATATAAATTTTCCTCCATTAATTGTTCTAATAGTTTTATATATTCAATAGATTTTGTCCAATATTGTAGATATTCGTAGTTCATTTTAATCTGAATTTATTTCTAAATCATACCATTCTATTCTTTCGAAGTCTAAATCATGTAGGTCTATTTCATACCATTGTTGGTTTAATATATCTTCTGATTCGTTATCATTAAATATGTTTTCCCATATTATTCTTCTTAATTCAATTATTTCTATACCTTTAAGTATATATAAGATTAAAGTTTCATAGTTTTTTATCATTTCATCATGCATGTA
>JAJOOR010005070.1:0-44955 GCA_036250505.1 Solanum acaule | reverse complement strand
ACCAAGGAGGTAGTTAATAAGAAAAGAATTATCAACATAGATTTAGTGTGATACTATCTAATAGTCTAATGTCAATTGGTGCGAGGGTGAAAACTAAGACATACATTGATGTGATGTCTAATATGAGGTAAAGGTAAGGGTTAGTAAATTATACACACATGTAGCCGGATCAAGGTGCGGGGTGAAATTCTCTAGTTGCCGGACCAAGGAATTAGAGATACCTAACTTATCACTTTGCATGTAATACACTAGGAAATGATTACTGTTACTAGGATTACTGCGTTATGAGCTTATGGGGAACACGTACACCCTAGTTTCTCTCTCATCTTGATAACAACTGAAGTTTGAATCTTGCTCACTGATTATTCACATAATTTCCAGAATATGTTTCACAAATACCCCCCCCCCCCCTTTACTTACTTGTCTCGGAAATACGTTGACTAAACGAATATAATAGTAAGTTAAGTTTAAGTCTAAACCATATATTACCTCATTTTGTCAAAAAATATTTTTCAAAACTGTTTTCCTTAGTGAAAGTAAGGAAAATAAGTTATATCGATGACATTAAACATTGATTATGTCCTCTTACCCTCGAACACACCTCATCTTCACCCACACCTCCGTAGCCTCCATCTCCTCCCATCCTCGAACACACCTCAAGAAAACATTTTCCTTCGTATCGAACACGCCCCATAGTAATTCTCTCTCATATTTTTGTGAGATTTGCTTAATCATGATACCTACCCCCTATCACACACTTGATTTTACACAATACAAGAGGGCCAAAATGTTATTTTTGTGGTTTAATTAGCAGTAATATATACAGTAATGAACACACATCATTATATATAAAAATCCGTGTGGGCATTTTCATTGTGGTCAATACATAGGTCAAAGTTTGGTTCCAATATAGTTGCATTGACCTCACAAACTCCACACTCCACACCAAACCAACTTAGATATGTTTTTTGGATAAGAAAAGTGTGAACCATTTTCATCAAACTACTCACATCTTTATATATACAATTTATTTATTTTTGGAATCCGATAACCCGTCGCCACTACAACCTCTGCCCTTCAGGTGAGCACTTTGTGCAGATGTAAACCGTACTAGGCAAGCCCTTGCGAAAGGCTCGACGGCATTGAGGGGGGATCAATCCCGAGTCATCCGTGTGGATAACCACCCTCCAAACCAACTTGATACAACTTATAAGTAATACAAAAATCAAAATTAAATATATTTATACGAAACATATATTTATATATTTCAATCTATATTTCAAAGATATGATTATCTGCTAGCTACTTTAGCTATAAATCGCAATAATTGAACTTATCAAGTTTAAATTCTGAATCCTCCTGGACAATCAACCATAATAGTACTAATGAATAAGAGAAAATACGTACGTTTTCGGGTTTTCCGATGATAGAAGCAACAGCTTTGGTAGCTTCAGAGAAGAAATCAGAAGTGTCAACTCCATCAAGATTAACGTTTGTTGAAAGATTAAAGCAAGGCATGATTTAATTTCTTATTTTCTTTGCTATTTTGCTTGCTTTATGTATGAAAGAATTTTAGTAAAGAAGAAAGTCTGTTGCTTTTTTAAAAAACGCTGTGAAGCTTTTCTATTTATAGAATCCGAAATTACAAAAGAATAAATGAATAATCACGCAAACTTATTCCCTCCGTCTTAAATTATTGATCGTATTTTCTAAAAATAATTGTCTCAAATAAATGAACTTTTATCAAAGGGTTATTTGACAATATTACCCCTTTGCTATTTCACAAACTTTTGTTAAAAATAAAGATAGTTGAAACTTTCAATCATCAAACTTTGAAAAATTCATTTATTTTGAAAAATCTATGCATCTTTATTTTATTCATTCATTTGGAAAAATCTCTACATTTTTTAACTTTGAAAAATTCATTCATTTTGAACCATAAAAAAAGTGCTTGAGATTTATTTATTTTGGATCGGAGAAAGTACTTGTTTGTCATTTTAAAACTTCAAGATAAAGTTAGTTATTCTTTTTCATTTTACCTCTAATAATAATTGGTCTTGAAATTAAACTATAAGCACCTCAATTATGGAGTTATAACACATAAATAGAGTAATATTTAAAGAAGAAAGACACAATTTTAAATTAATATTTTCTTTAAATATATGTAAGAAAAAAATACGACTGATAATTTTAGACGGAAATAGTAGCTTGTTTCTCAGCACCGGCCCTTTGGTACCTAATAATGATGTCTTTTTTTCTTTTCTTTTTTCTCTTTTCGGTCATGAGATAATAAGTAGAATTTTGTATTCTTTCTTTTTAGAAATATACCATGTAATGAGTACAAGTCTTGAAGAAGAAAAAAAGTGTAACATTTTTTTAATTCTAATAACATATTTATTAAATTTTGCTCAACCGCTACCATAGAGACAAATTCAAAATCCACTTTCTTTCATATGATCATATCATATCTTTTTAATAAACGAGTTTTATATTTTAGCATATGAAAATAACCTGTGGCATTGCCCCAATATGGACCCAAAAAGAAAAACATAAATAATAAAGAGTTGATTCGTTGATCGATTCAGATTTGGCTATATTATGACATGTTTTTCTTAATTTCTTTTATTTTACTCTAGTAGTTGTGTTCGACTTGACTTCAAATCACAATAAATGAATAGGTAGGTTCGATCAGCTTATTCAACTCGACTTGACTCAAAAAATAAAAAGATAAAGTTTGTCTTGGCTCAATGTCTTGGTCTAGTATAACTAGATAACAATTAGAAAATTTTAATTTTTTTTTTTTGGAAAGTCATTTTCCAAATTAAAGAAAAGGCGTTATTATGATGTGATGATGTAATGAATATGTTGTTTTGTTTGACTTTGTTTATAGCTAAATTGAGGTGTGTACAATGTACATTAATTATCCAATTCGAACATTTCAATTAGTTAATTAATTAATTAATTAAGTCTTTTCGTGTTACATCTTATTTGGATAGTTGCTACTTATTGTATATTTATATTGTATTGTTAGTTTAAATGTAATATTTATTTTGATTGTTACTTATATTTATTATATCATTTTGTTTAAATGCATTATTAGGTAACGACGAAAAGTCGTGTAACGATCGATTTAGTATGTCCGCATTATTCTCTTAAAAAATTTCCCCTCATTTTGTCTCTACTTATTATTTAATCATCATATTTTATCTTTTATTCTATAATTTTATAATAGTTCTATTATATATTCTACTTTATTTGTAGGTTTATTATTCAAATTGTAAATGTATGACATTACGTAAGATAGAGAACAATATAATCAATCTAAATATTATATTATTAATTAAAATGATATAATATAATATAATATAACATAGCACAATACAACACGATACATTATGAAATAATAGGTACCGATTATTCAATCAGAGTGTAATAGAAAATGAGAGGATAGACATTCAAATTATGGTTTGATGTTTTAGTCATTTAGTGAATATGCTGCTTTTGTTTAATTTGACTTTTGTAGCTATAGTCTACACATTAATGTGATCAATTTGAAAATTTCAATTAATTAATTAATTAAGTTTTTTTGAAAAGTTATTTTCCTTAAAAATAAATAAATAAAAAGGCGCTAGACACTAAAATTATGATAGGATACCTATCATGTAGTGAAAATATGTTGTTTTTGTGTAACTTTGCTTTATTGCTACATATTAATGTATACATTTATCCAATATGACAATCAATTAATTAAGTTATTTTGGAAGTTATTTTGGAAAGATATTTAATTTCCTGATAAAAGAAGATGCATTAGATATTAAAATATAATTATGGTATGATAATCCAAATAATATATTAATTATTGCGTGTACATTTGGCCAATTCGAAATTTTCAATCAATTAATTAATATTTTCGAGAAGTCATTTTCATGATTAAAAAAAGGTGGTATACAATCGAAAATTTCAAGCAATTACTATAGTATGGTTTGTTTGACTTTGCTTCGTCGGTGCATATTAATGTGTGCAATTTATCCAACTGCATGATTTATGGTTGTTAACATAATGGTGGTGGATTCAAATTTTTTTTTCCCTACTTAATGTTTGTCAATACTTGATACTTGTATTAAAATTCGATATTTTAAATTTGCGCCACGTAGGACCTCATTCGGAGGAGGGGGGAGGGGCGGGGGAGCGCTGCATACCAAGTATTTTTTCATTTTCAGAGCTCGAACTCAAGACTTTTTATTTTTAAAAAAATAATCTCATTCACTATACCACATCCTTTGGAGCCTGGTGGTGTGGTGGATCCAATTCAAAATTGGATTACTTATTCTTTTCTCTTTTTTTTTTTTTTTTGTGGATTATCATGTTCTAAAATAAATGTTAGTTTTAATTTGGACATATTCTTAAGAACCTATGTATTTCTAGAAAATTAAGGTATTTTTACTTACTCCTAATCAAAGAAAATCTAATTAATGGATTATATAAATGAGGATAATCTTGGAAGAATAAGATCAGTTTTTTTCCTAAAATATCATTTATTTTAAAACAAAATGAAAAACTAAAATATCACTTACTTTGAAATAGATGGAGTAATTATAAGTTTTGAAAGAAAAATCTTAGTAGGATTCTTGTTGGTGAGAATTTGATTTTCTATATCGTAATCGAGGCTAAACACCAATTTATTTATTTATTTATTAAATAAAAAAGAGTTTTGAAACAATGTCATTATCTTTGAATTAATCTGCCCACTCTGTTGGGGAATCTAATGATATAAAAATGATTGCTTAGTCCTTGATTAAAAAAAAAGTTCGTCAAAACTCAAAAGCTTCACCATGATGTTTGGGCCACTCATTTTCTAGGATAAAAAATACTATCCATTAATAAGTAATTCAATATGCACGATCTTAAGGATCATTTAGTTTGAAGGCAAGTTATGCTAGAATTAATTATTTTAATATTATTTTTTCTTTAGTAAGGTTAGAATTATTTATTTTAATGTTATTTTTTTAATTATTTGATTTGTTAAATAAAAATAATATACTTTGCATAATTTTGAAGGAAAAAAAAATGCTTTGCAAAAATATCCTCCATGTACCTTATTTAATTGGGAAAAAAACAAGGTTTTAGGAACTTCAGTGTATGTTTGTTACTTTCATTATATTATTTAGGAATAATTAATTCTGATATTATTATTCACGATCTGACATATATAAAGTAAAATCCTAACTTTGACGTTTAAGCTATACCAAGATTAATAATAGTGATATTAATTTTTTATCTCAATATTATTTACACTTGTTCAACATACCAAAAGTTTCCGATTTAATATATTTGTCCCCCAATGACAAAAAAAAGAATGATTATACTACCTCCGTGCACTTTTAATTGTCATGATTTCTTTTTTTAGAGTTAAATGATAAGAGTTTTGACAAAAAAAATTTACGATGTGGTATTTTTCATCATATTAATATGCAAAAAATTGCAATTTATAGGGCTTTTCATATAGTTTTTGAATATCTAATTTTTTTGTGTAAAATATCAAATTAGTGTAATCTAATTTAACTTTCAAAATTAGTCAAATTGACTTTTGAAAAACGCAAGTTCTTCTTGAATGGCTGCTCTAGTTTTTTTAATTTTAAAAAAACATTAAGTAATTAAGTAAATAGAAGAAGATGGCTGTTTAAATTACTGCTGTGCATCTCAACTGAAAAAAAAGAAGTAATAATGTTCATCTCATTATTTAAAAAATAGAGTGGAATAAATAATTTAAGAAGATTTTATTATTATTATTTTCTTGATTGATGTGCCATGTTTTTAAGACTAAGTACCAGAGACCAGCAGGACCCTTGCAATATGCTTTTGTGCATGTACTCCAACTCAGTCTATTGATCAGAAGCATTCAACACCATTTACAAATACAAACACATCTTTAAGGAGATTTATGTGTATTTCCTCTGTTATGTGTTTTCTGACTCGAAATTTAGTAGGTGTACATGTAAGGGTCTAGTCAATCTGAATTCACTTCACATTAAGCCTATTTAAGAAGGAAATATTTCTTTAGCGTAACTTTTTTTATATTCAAAACTCAAAATCGAGATCTCTGTTAAGCTAATTCGAAAACTTCCTAATGTGAAAATGGAGGATTGAAGTGACAAACTCAATAATGTTGTGCCACTTATTATGGTCCAACTTTTGTTTCCCATAAAAGTCTATTTGTGTTTCCATTATATTCATATGAAATATATTGTCACGTTTTTACGTGCTGGACTTTTGCCTGTCTTCTTTATACTGTATCTTTTTTTTTCTTGAATTGTTCAACTAACATACTTGTCTGGCTAATATAATGAATGAGACAATTGGCTGTCCATTATTCTACAATAAATAAATAAATAAATAAATATATGTGTTGCCGTATAAAATTAGAAATTATTGTAACCAACACATGTTGCAAGTAGCACACAAAACATGTCACTTGAAATGATTTATAAGACACATCAAATCTATACTTTCAAAATTGGGCCCCTTTATAGGTGCAATATTATATAACAAAGGTTTGAGAAAATTTTAGAAATAACAAAGATAATAAACATAATAAGATTTTATAGCTATAGTTTTGATAATTATGTTTCATAGTTATAGTTATGTTTGCTATGAAAGCTGTTATTTGTATATTTCACTTGCAAATATACAAACAGAGTAAGTATATACAAATGGAGGCTACGGTTTGTATATTTCGCTTTCAAATATACAAACAGGGTAAATATCTATAAATTATGTATTTATACATTTAGAAATTTTTCAAAACTCCGTTTGTATATTTCGTCTGCCAATATACAAACATGGTAATTTACTAATTTATAATGAATTTTTCATAAATTGTATACAACATTATAACAAGGTTAGAGTTTCTTTTTCTATTTTATTATTATCATTTTTGGAGTGGGGTCGCTGCAACAAAAACATTTTTTAGCGGCAATAAACATGCACATTAATAAAGAGTACTAAATTTTTTACCGGCAGTCGTTAGTTGCCATTAGATCCAATTGGTCTAAGTTTTAGAGACATTTACAAAAATTGTTAATTACCACTAAAAATACACAAACAATTAAGCTATTGTCGTTAAGTAAATACTGCTAAAGATCCTTTTTATTGTAGTGGGTGGGGAGATGGATTAAAAGGGAAAGGGGATAATACATTGGAGAAGATAGAGATCATGTCCAGTGTCCTAGCCCTTAATCATAAGATTAGAGTTTTAAAAATAAATTGAAAAGATAAAATATATTATTGTTTTTTAGTACAATATGTGATTTCGATATTCACTAATTTAATTAGTTTAAATTCGCATATCATATATTCCCCCTGTCTAACAATAGTTGTTCATTATTGACTTGACATATTTCTTAAGAAACAATAAATAATACGGATAATATTATTATATTATTCTTTGACTTAATTAAATTTAATGCTTTGAAAAATGTGTTAGATGATAAATATATTTAATAGCAAGGGTAAAATAGACACAAAAGGTAAATTATCTTTTGATTTTCTAAATTGAACAAATATTGTTGGACAACTATCTGCACCCTGGGCTATTGATACAATAGTCAGGAAATTATTACATTGTTGAGGGATAAAAAAATGTGATTTTCTCATGTGTACAAATTTTTAGTATAGTGGACAACTATTGTTGGACAAGGGAGTAACTCAAGAAGATTAAATACGAGAATCACAACCGCATAAAATAAGGCATTTGTTTTACCCCTTTTATTGGAGTTTGTGGGGGTGGGGGGTGTTCATTTTTAAAAAATAATAGATTTGTAGATTTGGCATGTTCGATCATGACTCCGATTCGGGTCACCCAGCCCTTTGTGGGTTTGTCTTAGGCAGATTGTTGGCATTACCTAACAATTCTTCTTCCAACACCTACATCATGCAGAATGGTGCTCTTGGGAAATCGAACCCACAACCTTGGCTCTGATACCACAAATTAGGAACAAACGCTTACCATCATGCCAAATCTATAAATGATAGTAATACAAAATTTTATTTCTTAACTAAGTCCACCAAGCAAGCATCAAGATCGATCATGACTCCGATCCGGACCAACCAGCCCCTCGTTGGCCTTACCATATGTAGGGTATTGACATTACCCAACATTTATTGCTTTTGGGAAAAAAACTGCTCTTTAAGATTCTGAAAAATAGTGTCGGCTACTTCTTGAAAATACTTACTTTCTCCCAAGAGCTTGGTTAAACACCTCGTTTTTTTTTTATAAAAAACACACATTGAAAAGAAAAAAACGTTTTTGGCCTCCTAAAAGTTTTACCAAACCCAGGGGCGGAGCTACCCTAGGGCAAGGGGTGTCAAGCAACACCCCTTCGTCGGAAAATTACATTGTATCTATGTGTCAAAATTTGATTTAATGAGTATATATATAAGTGTTGACACCTCTTAATATAAGCTGAAGGTTTAGGGGGTGTTTGGATTGAGTATTTTCAAGTGACTTATAAATTAAAATTTAAAAATTATAGGTTGGGAAAACCCAACTTTTGACTTCTTCTTCTTTTTCTTTTTTGTACTTTTTCAATCTTAAAAATGTGCTTAAAAGCATTTTTGAGTTATCCAAACATTTTCAAAACTAGAAAAAATAGCTTAAAAGCCAAAAGTCACTAAAAGTAAGTCATCCAAACACCACTTAGTGTAGTAGTTATGGGATTGTGAGAACTGCTTGAGATTGTGTGTTCTCTATAGTCTATCCCTAATAGCAACATATACTTTTTACTTTATATTTTGTCACCCTTGATAAAAATCTTGGCTCCACTGTTGGGACCAAATCAACTATATCTTACATTGTATTAAAAAAAACGTTTTTGGGCTCTTACAAGCTTTGCCAAACCAACTATATCTGAGCCCAAACGATCAAACCAACTATATCTCGCATTGTATTCAATTAATAAAAACGTTTTTGACCTCCTAAAAGCTTGTCAAACCAACTATATCTTGCATTATATTGTATTCTCATCTGTCCTTCTCAATAATAAAAGCACATTATTTGCCGGTTTGAAATTTCCATATGTCCATGTGTAATTTGAATATTTCAAAAGAAGACATGTTGTAATTTGAAGCCCCACCAACTTTTTGTTTTAGAAAATTATGTACTATACCTTAAAGGTGACAATTTAAAGTTCACTACACATAATGTGAACTTTAATGTAGAGAGAGTTGGATACTTTTGGTTTTAATGTGTTCATTTATCATGTGTCAAATAATTTCATGTAAAGGACATATTTGTCCTCTCTCTTTTTTAATCGTGGTGTCTAGGCCAACTTGCATGCACTTTGACTATTCTGTAGTGCACCTCCTACCTTTTACCATTACAGGTACTGAATAACTTTGTCCACGAGGGAAAAAAAGATGAGATTGTAATTTTGGAGTAGAACTGCAATTGAAATCTCTGTTCCTCCTATTGCATGCATGATGTAGCAGATATTGGAGCGCAGCTTACCAATGTTTCTCTCTGTTTGAATACGTAATTAAGTAAATAAAAATGTGTTTTCTAACAACTTAATGTTTTCGATGGAATAATCACACAATTCAAAGTACGGTCTCTCTAATATAACTCAGTTGTAGAGTGTCACCTTGACGTGGTGGAAATCATCAGTTTGAGCCTGATTATCCCTAGTCCCAATGTGAGTTTTTCTAGTTGGATTTGCTCCCCTGCTTCAGCTTTTAACACCACAAAAAGAAATACCAAATGGTCACACAATTCAACATTCTCACACGAGCCTTTACAAGGGGATACGAAATCTTGAAAAATGAGACTGCAGAGCAAGAAGGCAAATGGACTTATCCAGAAATAGAGAGTACATGAAGAACGAAACTTTTACATTAGCATACAATTGTATGTGTCAACTTATAAACTGTTCAACTTTGCAAGGATCACTTGGTTGAACTCTCTCTCTCTCTTTTGAATTATTTCACAAATCGGAGAAAAAAGGCGAAAAAGATTCCCAAGTTAGTGGTCATTGAGATGATATAGCTTGATCGTGGATTCTTCAAACCTCCACAAAAGCAATCTCGAAGATAAATCGTCAACCCCTCAGTAGAGACTGACCAAAGAGATTGATGAAATTGACAAGCCTGTACTGTAGAATTATCTGTCCGGATATCAGGAGTTCAATTTTGCCAAGATCTGCAAATGCCTGGATGATGTATGATATCAGAATTCGCGCCATCCTTGGCATAAGCCTAATAGAGTATGCCCCGATCGTTATAGAGAATATTCACTTGCTCATTGAAAGTCAGACACTATCCTGTTCCATATCCGTCCGAAGAAATTTCCATGGTCCATCTCTTGTTTGTAGCCTAGTATTCACAAGTACTTGTCAAAAAGTCTATAATGAAAAGTAACAGTAAATGCAACTTGGTTCAATTCGTAAAATTACCACTCTCAATGGTTGGCGAAAGAGATAGACATGAGAGATTTACCTCCAAAGTCCAGCTACAACACGCAAGGCAACGAAGAGAAAGAGTCCCGCCCAGACGCCAGGAAGACCGAACAATGGCGCAGCCACAAGTAAGAAGATTGAGGAGATTATTCCAATCACAAACTGTTTGTCAAAGACACGAAGCTGAATCAGAAGGAGGGGTTATAGTCTGATGATATTTTAAATGTTTGTCACAATGTAGGACACACTCCAAAGCCACTATCGTTATTTTTTTCCTACACCGATTCAAGAATGTTCAAGAAGCATCTCATTGATTGGCTAAAACCCGGCTAACTCAAATTGAAATGTATGTTCTCGGCTTTACTTCATTCATTGCTGCACATACCCCTAGCAGCTGTAGCACTGTGTGGTTATGCTTCAAATAATGGGAATTCATTACTATGTGTAATCAGCTTCCAGGACAACTTACTGCTTGATCCTTTTTTTGCTCCTCTAGACTTTTCAATCCAAACGTCTTCTTACATGGTTTTGTTACTGACAAAGCAATAACCTAACCAGAAATGCAAATATCATGTAACGATTTCTTTTTGTTTGACATTCTGATCACCTCATTGAACCATATAGACTCTGCTAACTTTTTTTCCCTTTTAATTTTCCACTAAGAGAGATTCAATTAATGCAAAAGTTTGAAGTCTTTATTTCTGGTATCGCAGATCATGATTCTCCGAAGAAAAAAACAGTGATGTGCCATAATGCTTACCATAGAATATGCAGCAAATTCGAAGTCTGAAACACCATAATAGAGCCCATCAAGAACGAAGGCAATGGCATTTACTGGCTGAGATCCAGCAACAAACTGTCCAATAGATCATAGTAATAAGAAAAGAATTAAGTAGTTTATCATTTAAATATCAAGTTAATCCGGATAACAAAACCTGACAGTTCTATTCAACGTTAAAAATGACAGCCGTGTAATTACATCTATAAATGACCAAAACTATTTCATGATATCGAAATTACCTAGCTGGTGCAAAGTAGGAATTGTAGTCTTAACGTAAACTTAGGGGAACATGCACTGTTTGGGGTTCAAAATCCTAAGGGAAGAACGCTGAGGGAATCTGGATAAGACTGTCATACCAGAGTACCAGATTTGGCAATTTCCACAACTTCAGAGTCCGTGCTGAATAAGGCGGAGAGTGCTCCAAAACCAACGAACAAGCTAAAACCCAAGGCAACTCCTGTCAATGCACCAATCTGACAAGATTTTCACATAATGAATAAAAGATGTAGCAGGTCAGTGTCTGTTATTACTGTTTTCTCTTAAAAGCTAAGTCAGTAATCATAATTGAAAGTCGATAAAGACTACTGCGGGAGTAAGAATGCAAGTTACCTGTAGAACTTTATAAACCACTTCGCGTGCTTGGCTATAATTACCTTGAGAAACTCCACCGGCAAGGAGAGCCTAAAGATCAACAGAATAAGAATGCAATATTCAAGAAAACGAAAGATTAAACTCATATATCATAACTAATGATTGAAAGCAATAATTCAATGGAAATTATCCGAATAGGACACTAACTATAATCTCGTTGTGAACCTCTGTTAAAGAAAACCCTGTGACTTCATTGGTAACCAAAAAGATTAAAAATTAAAAGAAGAAATTCAAGAGTTATATGATACTTCCATTTGTTAAAGGGAGCCACATTGAGGTCCTAATCACTAAATAAAATGGATTTTATTGAGACGTAAAATAGAGCTGCTGAGCAAACTTTCTAAAAATTATTCAGTAAAGCCAGAAATGACAGCAGAGAAAACAAATACGTTTGGTTAAAGTATACTCACCTGCCCGGCAAGTGCCAAGGCATCAGTTAGCAAAGATACTGCTAGCCAAACTTCAACACATATCTGATGACCAGCCATAGGCACGGGACCCTCTCGTGCTGCCAGAGCCGTTGATAGCGTAGTGGTAATTAGAAGTGCTAAAGTCCTCCCTATTAGAAGGGCACCTGGAAAAGACAAGAACAAGCTTAAGTACCTAAGAAAGGTTTGATCTTTTTGTTTTGAAAAAGATTGAGAATTTCGATAATTTCTGATAAAGTCCACAAGAGACACTCTTAATTATCATTTGACGGGCTTCGGACCTGCAAAAATTTCTGCAGTCACTCAAAGACCAAATGCTAGTTTTTTTTTTTTTTTTTAAATTGGTAAATTGGACCAAATGCAGTTTATGTGTTTGGTACATGAAAGCCTTAGTGTGTTAGGTTTCCTTTTGCAACATAAGGTGCTCTATCCAAATACTAATTTTCCATGCCTAAAAAGAGTATGCTCAACAAATGCAAAATTAAAATGGACTTGAACTCAACCAAAAGTTTGTACATCATTTTAGAGATATATCATGCAAAATAATCGGCATTGCTTTGTATCTCATGCAAAATTGTTTTTTCTAACTTAAATTTGCTGTATAATCGTCATTCCACCCTTACTCTATCTTCAAATGTAAATGAAATTCATATCAAATCTTGAAAAAATATTTTTTATCTAAAGTAGTCACTTCAACGGTGGATAAATATCTTTATATGCAGATATACTCAAGTTTCACTAGCTGCTGCAATAGGAGATTCAGTGGGACACATTTGAATGTCGTGTCAAACAGTTATTCACACAAAAGGGGAGTCTTTTTATCAAAATTCTCTTTGTTAACCACCAAATGTATCCTGATTCAGGTGTTGTTTCAAGAGTTACCAAGAAAGTACCAGATTTAAGATACTGAGGAAATCTTCCCACGTTAATGTCTGGTGCAATAAGAAGAACTTTCCCGTTTAATTTCCACAGAAGGATAGAAGCAGTCAAGTATCTGGTAAAAATGTTGATCAAACAAAAATAAGATAAAGAAAATGGACAGCAAGTTGTATCATGTACAAAGTAGCTACGGTTTGGTTTACCGCCAACAACATACTCAGAAATCACACCAGCAATTGCAGCACCACTAATGCCAAAACCAAAGGTGAAAATCAAAATTGGAGACAATAATGCATTTAGCAAGTTACCAGCTCCTGACAATCCAGAACTCCTTTGTCAGTTATGGAAGTAGAAGTCTCAAGGAAATATTTTACTCAAACATTTGAGACATAACTAAAAAAGAGTCCTATTTATCAGGCCATACTGAGGGGGGGTTGCCGGGGAGGGGGCTTTCCATCGAGCAACTACAATACTTCGTTAATATAAAGCCATACTCAAGGTACATCTCATAAGGTAGTTGCATCCCCTAAAGCAATATTATCAAAGACGTGCTTAAGCCCTGAAGCAAGGCTCAAAACGTGTTGAGCGTTTTTGAGGCATACTTTTCCTTGCAATGAGCCTCTTCTAAAGAGGCGACACTATGTACTAACAATTTATATATCACTTTGTCATGATTTTTTTTCAATTTTTGTTCATATGTTTGGCATTCATGTTTATAAGTATTAGTCTTGGACTAAACATATATACTTGTAGTTTTTTTCTCCTTTTGCCCCTTTTATCATTAAAACACATGCTATATTTGCGCTTAAAGCTCCAAGTGACCTTAGAGATTTTTGGCTCTTTTTTCTTTTGATATCACTACCCCAGAGTTGTTTCTCCATAGTTGAGTGAGCTAAACAAATCTTTAATAAAAGCTGGTCTTATCCCTACTTCACCAAGACGTATGAACTTAAATGAAGTCAAACGTCTAAAGTAGTGCCTGCTCATCTATATTTTCGTAATTGTACTTATGTAGGAAAACTTATTGTATATTAAGGCCTAATATAAAAAGCATTTAGCTCAACTAAAGAAGGTACATGTAAACATAACATTTTTATGTCAACTACCCCAATGAATTTGTGAAGTTAATATCCAAACAGAAACTTTACAGCTAGAAGCAGTTATCGGCCAACAATCTATAAAGTAATATTTATGAAACCGGATTATCAGGCACAACATGTCAGTATAGATTTCACTTGGATTTGCTTTATGTAGATCGGAGAAGTAATTGGGTATCATTGATACTTGCCAACAGCATATAAAGGAGTTTTTGTGTCCTTAAATCCACGAAATGTTCCTTGAGCAGCAAGTGCTATAACGACTGGTGGAGCTCCAAAAGCCCTCATCGTAAGGAATTGCTCAGCTGGTTCACGCATTGGTGAATCCTGTGACACATCAACAAGCCCAAATAGACTTACACTGAATATCTTTAGCAAACAGCAATACACAACATAAGGGGAAGCATAAATCCAAGAAGTTAGGCCTCATGCTAGAAGATAAAATTGATTTCCAAATAAAGACATACAACAGATATACCCATGGTATTCATCAGGAAACCGGAGCCAACAAAAAGTCCAACAGCTTCCACAATGCCAATGCCGAGGGCAAGTAGTAAAGAAGTTGATACTGAAGGAAGCAGTATCTTGCTTTGTGAATCAGGTGAGCTATCTAGTTTAAGAACAAAAATATCTCATATCAGCAACAAACAATGTTTGACAAATTAAAGCGAGATGCTTCGACAAAAAATCATTGTCACCTTTAGCAATTAATGCCTGCTCTTCAGCAACGAAAGAAGTTGTGACGTTGAGCAAAGGAACATTGAACAATTTCGAAATGAGGTTGAAAACTGATACCGAAATACCTACTGCTGCCAATTCAACAGATCCTACAAAACACATGCATAGATAAGTAAGACAAACATGAACCAGTATGTTGCACTTTATCATTTCAAAATATTTTTAATTCTCTCCTACTTTATTTCAGCCATCTCAGAAGAGTAGTAGCTTAACACTTGCCCCCCTTCCGTTCCAAAATACTTGTCATATTGCGCCTCTTGAAAATCAAACTACATGAAATTTAACTAACATTTTAAGAATAAAGTGTCAAAAACACACCTAAACTATTCAGTTTTTGAGTTTGATACCTAAACTATTGGGAGTGTGAGAAACACACCTAAACTATCACTTAGTTTGAGAAACACACCTCAATGTTGACTGGACCAAATGTGTGTGTACTTAGCTCCTCCTCTTCCTCCCTTCTCCATTTTTTATTCTTTCATAGGCTAATTTGATTTGTTCTTCATTTTAATTTTTAACCTCTTGCCTCGGTGGAATTGTTTTCCACGTGACAATTTTATTTTATTTATTAAAAAAGAGTGTAATACACATACCATCACATATAACTTGAGGTGTGTTTCTCAAACGCTCACACTCCCAATAGTAAAGGTGTGAAACGAAGAAAAGGAGATAGTTTAGGTGTGTGTTTGATACTTTAATATATTTTGCCACCTATTAATATCAGATGAATTGCAACTTATAGTTTGACTCTCGGGAAGCGAAATGTGACAAGTTTTCTGGGACGAGTGAGTACTAAGTCGTAAATAATAGGTAAAACATATCTTTATCTTCAATCTTAATCCTACTAACTACTCCCTCTATCCAACAATACTTGTATACTATTGATTTTACACACTTCTTAAGAAACTATAAATAGAAGGGTAATTTTATTTTATTTTTTTATTTTTTAAATTGAATGAAGATGCCCAAGATGGGCCTTTTATTAATGATAAACAAAAAAAATCAGAAAATTACAATGGCTTCAGCCCAAAAGTGGCCCAAACCCGGAAAAGCTATCCTAGAACAGAAGAAGGATAATTTTATTATATCAACCTTTAAATATAATGAATACAATGTCTTCAAAAAATATAATAGATAAATGACTATAATTAATGATAAGGGTGAATTAAGTGTAAAATTATTCATTGATTTCATAAAGTGGACAAATATTGTTGGACATCCCAAAATAGGAACGTGGACAACTATTGTTGGACGGAGCGAGTTATACTACATAAAACCATAACAAAGAGGGATACTAATCATACCTAAATGTCCAACAAATGCAGTATCAACAAGTGAAATAATGGGATCAGAAGCAAGAGCTAACGCCGCGGGCAACGCAATTGACACAATATCCCATCCAATTCCATCCAATTTCAGCACTTCCCTGCAAATAACCCAACACACAAATCAGGAGAAAACACAAAACACACAAAAAATAACAAAAACAAGTGTGTTGAAGATAATACATCAGGGAAGTGACTGAATCCCACAATGATGAAGATGGAATATCCGGTTTGGGTCCCGGGTCAGGATCCGGATTCTTGACCCGACTTTCGCCGGAATCGGAATTTGAGTTAGGAATCGAATTTTGTGATAAGGTTTTAGGATTTTTGTCATTAGATGATTTGAGGAGTGTTGTTCGGAGTCGAGCTGAGCAATTAGTATTATTATTTCTTAGTTGATTAGTAGAGTAGCAGAAATAACTGTAATTCTGATTTTTCCGGTGAAGAGATTGTGTAAATAAGGGATTAATACATTGGCGGTAAAGACTAGACGCCATGGTTGCTCAATTGTAAAGAGAAAAAAATATATATATATAAATATGGAGGTGAATAGAATCTGGTTTTTCTAGATTCGTGGGGGGAGAAAGGTGAATTATGAGTTTTTGATTTTTTTTGTTATCAACTGAATTAACGGCTGAAATACAAGTTCTTTGATACTCTCTTCTCTTCCCTTAAAATTCAAGTGCATAAGTAAAAATAATCCGTACCATGTAAAATATCTTTCGATAATACTCCTATCTCAATTTATATGGCGCATTTCATTTTTTGATAGTCAAACAATGTCATTTTCAATATTTTAAAATGAAGTTTATATATTTATAAATTATGTAAAAAGTACTACAAATCACAATAATTGACAATTCAAAATATATGAAAAATTTACTATTAATGATAGATTTGTATAAATCTCAAATTTAAAATGTATTACGGATAGAAAAGTATTTTCAATTTTGTTAGCAGTACACTACCTTAGTAAGTACACTGTACTGATACTCGAGGGCAAAAAATTTTGTGGCTCATCTCCATTTACCAATTTTTAACTTTTTAAGTGTTTCGAAATAAGTCTCGTTTTAAAAAATAAAATAATATTATCTTAATATTTTAGAAATTTAAGGAAAAATGATTAATTTGCTTTAGATCGGAGGGACTATAACATTATAGTTTGTTTCGACCTTATTTGGTACCGTAATGGATTGGTACACACCTATAATGATATTTGACATTTTAAATTTTACTAAAATTGTTTAGAAATAAAAATTATTCAGTACTTTTTAAAGGTAAGCATCTTTTAGAATAAGTCTCTCTACTTTATAGAGATATGAATAAGGTTTGCATACTTCTGATCTTTCTCAGATCTCATTTGTAAAATCATATATATTATATATACATTTATATTTGATAACTATGGTGTCTGACTGTCTGGATTAGTTTGCTCACATTTCAACTAATTTTGCGAGATACATGTCGCCTCACTCTATCCATCAAAGTTAAAATCTATAAGCTATGCTGAAATTTAAATTTGAGATCTTTGATTACTAGATCACACATTTGGGTGCTATTACACTAATATATTGTTGTTCTTTTGCTTTTAAAAAGATAGTAAATCATTTAAAATCACAAAAGATATTCATATTTACATTGGCTAAAAGAATGTAAGAGATGAAATTTGGTGGAAAAAATGACCACACAAAAAAAATCGCATCTTCCAATGTTTACACTGTGATTTTAACGTTTTCAATCCTTTACACTTGCGGAACTTATTAAAGCTATATTTCCAACAAAATACAACATTGTCTTTTTGGTTATTATAAAATATTAAACACAAGGATATTAGAGTAAGTTTGTTATAATGACGTAATTTTACAAAGAGTGTACCATTATAATATGATTATTATAAATAAAATTAAAAAAATATGAAGAGATAAAATATAACAAAAACGATTTTGGAAAAAAAAAAACTTGCATGTTTTCGCAAAATATTAGCTTATACTAATAACTAATTACGAGATAATTAGAAGACTAGGGCAAAGTTGTATTTGCTTGATAGTAATGGAGGCATGCAAACAGAGGCGGAACTACTAAGGGTTCAGGAGGTTCATCCGAACATTGACAAATAAAACAAATACAAGTACTAGGAAGATATGGAAATTACAAAATTTTATACATTTGTTTTTATCATTGAAAATAAAAGTAAGTGAGAATCCACTCAATTTCCATTTGTTCCATACCACCAAATACAAATTTGCACATGAATCTTCCTCCCTCTAAAATATTTCCAAAACTCAAAACATATATGAATGAATGTATTTACCCGGTTCGTGGTATACACTCATTTGAACAAACCTCAGCTAGTTCAGCGGGTACATATACTACCTCCCACCAACACTTGTATCGAAAATCACCAAACTATCAAAGCAACCTCAAACGAAAGAAGCATTTCGTAAGAGGTTCAAGATTTTGCTTCTATACTAAGAGACGAAACACGCTATGCTCATATGAGATGTACATTATACGTTCAAGGGAGTGAACTTTCCTTTTTCTTCTCCAAGGATAGTGGCATGATTACTTACAAAGTGTACCTGTCTTTTCACAAAAACTGAAATAGTAGTTCATTCCATACATCAGGCACGCCAGGCAAGCACCAATGGATGCAATCTGAGTAACTTGCAGGGTCTGCTAATTTCTCAGGAGTCAACGCCTCCCAAAACTTACGGTAGATAGAAGGGTGGCCGTCTTTCCTGTAATCTGAGAGCTGAGTAATGTTGAGAACGTTAACCTTTGAGCCTAACCTAGCGAGTGTCCTCTCCACCATCTGCATAGTGGGCAAGTCAGAATCTACACCCCAGTATGTTCCATTCAAGGGAAGGTTCTCGTTGTAGCAGTTTCCTTCACTCCCTGGTTCCCATTCTCCTTTCCTGGAATGTTGAAAGAAGAAAACAAGAAAATATATGATCCTTTACGGTAGGAAACACACAAGAAGAATCTTAACAAAGAAAAGAATCTTTCATGTTGGTGGACTTCAGCAACTGGCTGTATTAAAACATAAAATTAAATACTATGGCCTTTTGACCCCAACAACAGATCCACAGAAATCCCCACAGGAGGGGTAAGAGGGATGGTAGAGTGTACGCAGACCTAGCCACACCTCAAGGAGGTAGAGAGGATGTTCCCGAAAGACCCTCGGCTCAAGTAACACATATCAAAGCAGATTTAAACGGAGGAGACAAAAGTAATAAAGAAATAGCAAATAATAGGGAAAGCATTAGCGACAGTAACCACAACAAAATAAAACGATAGCCAACAACATGCAGTAGCAGAAACTGAGGGACTAAAAACTACGAGTATTGTGCTAATACTACTAGTATGCAAGGAGAAACCTATCACATTGGACAATGAGACGACACTCAACAACTAACTTAACACCCTAATCGGCAACCTTTTTTACTTTCTATCTAAGAGCATGTCCTCAGTAGGCTGGAGATGCACCATGTCCAGACAAATCATCTCTCCCCAATGTTTTTTCGGTCTACCTCTCCCTCTCCTAAAACTCACAACACCTCCTCACTAGGGCATCTGCATCTCTCTTCTCACATGTCTGAACCATCTCAATCTCACTTCCCTCATCTTGTCTACCACAAAAAGTCACCCCCACCTAGTCCCCAATATCTTCATTCCTAATTTTGTCTCTCCGACAGCCCACACATCCACCTCAGCATCCTCATTTCTGTTGGTCCCATTTGCAGAACATGAAAGTTCTTAACTGCCCTTTTGACCCCAATGTGTATTAGAAATGGATAATTATAATGGTCACTTGCCCTTGCTCCTCACTGATTCACTCTTGTAATCAGAAATGCGTTCATGCACAAGACAAGTGATTATGGTTCTTCAGGAGCCTATTGCCTACATAATGGACTCAATAGTCATAGGGCATTTTTGAATTGAAATTTGGGAACTCATCAACAAATGCACATACACAAATGAAATTGAGAGCTTTATGCTCTGTGCAGACTTCTGATCTATTCAGTTCACCAATTTGATCTGGATTGACAATCTAACTAAAACTTTTACATCAACTACTTAACATTAGATGAAAAAATCAACATACACAAAAGACGCTGCTTACAATCTCCTAATTGTTCATATATAATAATCAAAAAAATAATAATTAAAAGTTTAGAATCAAGTCAAATTCATGCACTATGCCTCAGAATTGTTACAGCCGAGTCACCCAAGCACACTAGTAACCAACAAAAACTCATGTCACGTTTGACAAATAATTAACAACTTTGTAGTTAAGTACTCAAAGTAAGCTTTAGCAGTGAAAGAAGAGCTCCTCACTTACGTGAAATGCGTAGGAGACATTGTGACAAAAAAGACCTTCTTCGCGGGATCAACATTGGAATCCACCCAATTTGCCCAGGCGTCCATAGCTAACTCCATGCCTCCCAATCCATTTATTTCCTCGCAAACTCCATTTTCTTCAGAACTCCATCTAAATAGGTAACAGAACTGATAAGAATGCAATCTTCTTTTCTTTGTGAAAGTTCCATTAATTCTAAGTTAGAAATATAAATAATTTTAAAGTTCCTGGTAAGCTGAAAGTTTGCAATTTGAAGAAATATGAAATAAGGAAATCCAGCCGAGATAAAATGGCAAAAAAGAAATCAAGCACTCGTCCTTTCCACCTTTATCTATTTTAAATTTTCATTTATCAGCTTGCTGAGAAGTCAAATATTAGTTCTTGGCATTTCCACTTTAAGTCAAGACCTAATTACCAAATTGAGTTCATACTTACAATAACTTAACAGGGCCCTGTCTCCACCAAAGATATGAATTGAAGACCAATATATCGGCATGCATCCATTCTGATGAATGCCTAAGAAGTGAATCTGGACGCAGTATTCGCTCAGAGAGTCTGTGATCAACTGGATCATCAGAATTTGATTCGACAAGAAGTGGAGCCCAAAGAAACTCTATGCTGGCATTGTATTCCTGTCATCAACACAGAGACACTTGAATTTAGTAACGGATGCTAAATTATCTTGACATAATCATCACCATCTACATAAACTGAAGACATTTAAACTTGACATCACATAAAGTTTGAGATCACTTAGTCGAATGATACATTTCATATACTGAATATAAGTTCACTTCACCTCTGCTCTAAATATTGAAAGGTGGGCCTGTGGTGTCATGAACTTCTTATCAGCTGGAATAACAGATTGCATTAGACACACCATCGATATCCACTGTCCTCTATTCAGTGAGTCTCCCACAAACATTAGTCTCTTCCCTCTTAATTTCTCCCACATTTCAGTCACATTCCACCTGCATATCAACATTAACACATAACAACTTCTACAACATAATACAAGAAATCAAACATTATAGGGTGAGATTAACTAATCTGAGATTTTATCATTTGGTTAGTACTATGAAATTACTCACATATTCTTTCATCTATTAGCCTATTATACTTAGAAGGGAAAAGGTGCATGTATACTTGCCGTCTAACAAATGGTGCATATTTACCCGTATCGTTAAAATACCTATATTTACTAAATCAATACGACGATGTGTCAATGAACAACATTAATGCTCTTTCATCTGAATGCTAATATTAGATACATACTAAACATGGTCTGGCATAAATAGGTACAATAACAAATGAGCTAGAATATTACACAAAAAGCAGAAAAAATCAAAGTTTACCTCTTCAAATTGCAGTTATGAGGTTGCCATCTCCAGTACTGATACTCCAGATCTTGCCTACCATGCTTGTGGCACGCCAATTGATCGGACATATAAGGACAATCAGACTCTTTATACAATGGATGTGAACTATTATCAAACACCCATTCACCAGAAAAATAATCACATGTTTCCGGCATTTCTCTCCGGCCACCGGACTCCGGTTTAAAGCTATCCCATTCAGCTCTCTTTCCACTATATTTCACAGTAGAGTGACAAGCACTAGATTTATCCAACGGCACTAACAACACCAGAAAACACAAATCCCTTCAGTTGAGCTCAAAATTAAGCAAACATCAAAACATTATTTCGCAGAAAAATTGAAATTAATCAAAAGGGTCTTTATTACTGAACTCCAATTCATGAAAATGCAGGAGAAAAAAAACACCATATTCAATTCGCAAAAAAAATTGAAATTAATCAAAAGGGTCCTTGTTTCTGAACTTCAATTTCAAGAAAATGCAGAAAAAAACACCATATTAAAAAATTGAAAAAACCCCACAAACAATCCCTTAAAAGCTTGCTCATATAACGAAGAAAAATGTCGAATCTAGAAAACTAACCAGGAGGAATTCTTGGTAGGGTGAGGTTTTTCACAGATTGGAACAAAGGGTCTTCTTCTTCCTTGGCTGTAGTAGATGAATCATCATCATCAGTATGGTGAGTGGAGTGTTTTGACTGAATTTCATGAATGTAAATTTCATTATAGAGAATAGAGAAAACAATGAAGATGAAGAAAACGAGTGCTATAAGAGGATACTGAGTTTTCTTCTTCGGCCATTTCTGCATTTTTTTGTGTTGTTTTGAGAGAGAAATAAAGAAGACTGAAAGAATGTTGATTGACTAGTCTAATTTCGACAACCGACAATGACAATCCTTTTAAATCTGAACAACTTCAATGAAAATAGTAATAATATTGATGATTTTGTGTGCTTATTTGGCAAAAACTACTATTTATGATAATCATCGGCACTTTTAAGACTCAATTGGTACGCGAAATAAGAGATAATTCTTTATTTTATGTTTGATTGGGATAATTTATTTTGAAATTATAGTGTTATTTTTCTCACTTTAAGGATGAGATAACAATTGGGGAATAAGAGATAATTCTTTATTTTATGTTTGAGTGGGATAATTTATTTCGAAATTATAGCGTTATTTTTCTCACATTAAGGATGAGATAACAATTCTGTGATAACTATTTCTAGGATAATCAATCTCGACTAACTTGTTCTCCAATCAAATTAAGCTAGTTCCCCAATGGGATCGTTTGGTAAGGTATATAAGAATATTGTGGAATAAAGTGTATTAGTTATGCTGAAATTATTTCTTATGCAGTGTCTGATTTGATGTATTAAAAATATCATGCATTGCATGATTTTTAAAATAAAATAGTTGTTTACAAAAATACATTCGTACAAATAAGGAAAAATTATATAAATACACAACTTATTTTACTATATTCTCTAGAATTTCCTACCATTTGAAAAAAAAAATACAAAAATTTCTACTTTGCGCGATGCATTAGTCGGATACATCACTTTACGTGATGTATTGATCGGATACATCAGTTTACTCGATGTATCATTCGGATACATAACTTTACGATGTATCGAGATGTAAACGATGTATCAGAACGTTACTCTTCACGATGTATCAGTCGGATACATCACTTTACACGATATATTGAGACATTGAGTGATGTATCCGAAACTGAGACACGATGTATCAGGACGTTGAGGGATGTACCCAAAACTGAGACGCGATGTATCCGAATGTTTTGGGATGTATCCGGATTTCACCAAATTTAAGGGAGTTTTATAATTTGAAAAAGAGTAGAAATAGAATGTAATTAACTCTTAACACTATGAGATCTGTGTAAAATATATTATATATAATGGAAAGAATGTAAAAAAAGATTAAAAGAACAACTATGTATTTAATCATATTAATGCGTGCATCAGAACCATTTACATTGTTAATACCGTCATTGCATTAGTTAGTTATACATAAGTTGAAAATATGTACCAAACAAAGTATTAACACTACACACAAAGTTAATACATATTATTTTTTTAATACATCTTATTAAACAACGCCTTATAGATAAATTGTGTTACTTAAGTCAAAATCTTCCAAAAATAATTTCTCTTCACGAGATAAAAATAAAATTTGCATATATTTTAGCCTCATCATATCTCACCTATAAAATTTGTTATTATTGTTTTTGTTGAAGTTACAAACAAACCCTATTCTAATCCTAGTATGGGCAAGTTAAGCATGTATATATATAACCTTTAATCAATTGTAATATTCTCTTTTTGTTCCTATATACGATCAAATAGTATTTTTGTATGCAAAAGAATATATATAATTTTAAATAACACTATCTAACATTTATTACCATAATTCATCTTATCAATAATTAGAGGGACAAAAGTGCTATTATTCCTAAATTAAAATACCATTAAATTGTGGTATTTATTAACATTGGGAAAGGTGGACCTTATTGATTCCTTGTTAACGTGCATCTAACTAAGAAATTAGTTTGTGTTTTACATAGTTTAACGTGGTTCCCATTACAATTAATAATTAATTTTTTTATGTTTTGTGCTTCATCCATAATTATTAAATATGCAAAAAAAAAAAAGTATTAACATAAATCATTTTTTTAAAAAAAGGATGAGGGAGAAAATAGCAATTGATGGAGTTAGCATATATATATTGGATTCTTTTGTTTTATTCTAAGATTATTTTAAAAATTGTTTCTTCAGCATGGATATTTGATTTATTATTATTTGATGATTAAAGTGGAATTTGTTAGCAATAAATAAGCAAAAAAAATTGTACCTATGTATATAGACATATTTGTTCTTCTTTCTTTCTGCATGTTAAATGGATTTTTAAAATGTATCTTAATAGGAAAAAAAATGTGATTTCTCATGATCATGCCATAAAAGTCTATATTATATTTTCCCATAGGTTGAGACTTGAGATATTCGAAAAATAAGGAAATATAACAAGTTATAAATAGAAGAAAATGGAGAAATTTATGAGAAGGCTTTTCGTAGAAATAACATTTACTGGTATTTTTTTTTTTTTTGCGTTTGTAATTGAAAAATGAGGAACTTTCACGTATAGCAAATATAAAAATTATATTTGTATGTTATAGCTATAGTTTGTATAATTGCGCTCCATAGCAAATTTTATGTTTGCTATGGAGCTTTTGATTTGTAAAATTCGCTAGATACATACAATTTTATACAAATTGTTCAGTTTTGTATAAATTCATTTATACATTGTAATTTGTATAATAAGATATGTATTTGTATAATTATAAGTGTATAGGATGAAAATATATGTATTTGCATTTGTATATACACTTTTCTCTCGCTTTATACAAACACAAACACATTTTATACATTTGTATACCGAATGGGTAATTGTATACCGAAAAATGGCTAATTATATACCGAATCAGATGGCAAAAAAATGGAATGTTTGCTGCGAATTACAAATAAAATAAACTGTGGCTATAACATTTAATTTGAATTAATAGTTTGCTATTTTATACAATTTTCCCTTGAAAAATAGCACTATCCTAATGACGTATTTGGTATAAAAGAAATAAAAAATAAGTAATTTTTTTACTTCTTTATTTGTTTGATACATAAGCATAAATAAAAGTTTAAAGATTGTGATCGCTGCTTAGTTTCTTGTTCGATTATGCTTTTTCTTGGGTAAATTGTTCCTCTCATATTAATCTACGATTGAGAACTAATAGAGGTGGATTTAGAGTACTCATGTAGCGCCAAATTTTTTTCATGAATAGTAGTTGTGTTTTGGTGATTTTGCTTATTTTTTCTCTAATTTTTGGTGTTATCTTATATATATGACTATTCGATGTTTTACACTTTTTTGTGATCATTTTGGAGAATATTTTATAACTCTTGTTGATTATAGAAGAGTTTAATCTTGTGATTTTTTTTTCTCTTCACACTAAAAAGGCTTTCCACACAAATATGGTGTTGGTGAATAATTTTTTTTTTATACTTATTTTGGTTGATACAACTTGCCATGAAAGTGGCTTCCCCTTCTTCAATTCTAACAATGTATCTAGGCATAGATACACTTAATACATTAGTGCATATTTGATATCGTCTTATTTGATGAATGTATTAATGCATATTTTAGATCAAACACACATGTATCTATGCTATCAAATTTATATTGGATACACTAGATGAATTGATATTGATATTGATACAAATACACCACTAATAATTGTGAAATTGAGATTAGATTGATGAAATTGATATTTGACACAAATGCACTTATAATTGTAAAATTGATATTAGATACACAAATACACTAATAGAAATTGATACAAGCTTATGTATATACAATTAGATACATATTTTCAAAATTTATATTAGATACATAGATACACTTATAGAATTTGATACAAGCTTATGCATATAGAGTCAGATGCATGTGCTTTCATATTCTACTAGGACACAGATACATGAAATTGTGAAATACAAATATAAATAAGGAGAGGAACGAAAGAGCGAGAAAGACAGTGTATCCCATGCAGTGGCGGAATCAAGATTTTCAATAAAGGGGTTCAAAATCTGAAAAAATAGACACACGAAGTAGCCGAAGGGGGTTCGACATCTACTATATATACTTAAAAAATTATTTTAACCATGTATAAATCATATAATTTTCCGCCGAAAGGGGTTTGGATGAACCCCCTAATTGTAAGGTGGCTCTGCCACTGATCCCATGTACATACAAATCATGCAATGAATTCGAAACTCGAATATAATACAATATATATATATTCATAATAAAGAAAATATTTTTATTAGGGACTTACAAAATTAGAAAAAAAAATCACAAAGAAATTTAATGTTAGTAAGAATTGAACCGATTATATTGTAATGTGTATTTTAGCTCATTTTAATCTAAATAACTTTGGACGGGTCAATGACCTTATCAACCATCAACATCAACAAATTTAATAACTAACAAACTCTGAGATTAAGAAATTAAAGGACCTTAATTACTTGTATAAACACCCACTTTTTTCACAACTCACGAGCATGAAAAATCATTAGCTAGTAATTTACGCAAGTTATTGTCCATAACTTAAGATTATTGTTAGTTTTTGAATTCCATCCTTAATAATTTGTAATTTAATTTAACTAACACTACTAAAAAAGTACTATTTTACACTAAAATATGTTCAGAGTCTATTCCCACATACATTTTTTAGTAATGTTTTTTATTAGAAAATCTGTCATTATTTCTGAGAATTGATCTCATTGTGCATTTTCTTAGTAAGTTGATCCAATAGTTCGATGGAAATGTGTAGAAGATTTATATTCTATAACAAAAGTATCTCACTGATTTGCCGTGAAAAAAACTTTTATTTCTAATAACGTTGGAATTTCAAAATTGTTGAGACAGTTAGAGTAAACTTGACCCATTAGTCATACAATGTGGCAAGGAAATTAAATGCAATTATTCCTTGGTGTACAGACCAAAAATAGAGAAGGAAAGCTATATAATCTAGCTGCATTTGCCCATTAATAGTAAGTTAATATCTCCTTCGTCCACTTTTAATTGTTATGGTTTTTTTAGAGTCAAACGATAAGAATTTTGACTAAATTTTACGATGTATTTTTTTATCATATTGATATGCAAAAAATTGTAATTTATAGTACTTTTCGTATAGTTTTTGCATATCTAATTTTTTTGTTTACTATAATCTAATTAACTTAACTTTGAAAATTAGTCAAATTGACTTTCGAAAAGCGTAACATGACAATTAAAAGTGGCAGAGGGAGTAATAGGGGTGGAAAAAAAAATTAAAACATGAAAATATAATTCGTCCAACTGTATTAATTTGTGGTGGTGGTGTGGGAGGGGTAGGGTAGATGAGTTATTAATATGCATATTTATTAATTCGATTCATTTAAATTCAATCAAATTCAGGTCATGCAAACGCTGGACTGACTTAAATTATGTATATATCTTAAATTGATCTATGAAATTTTTGTTGAGAGCAAGGAAAATAAAGTTGTTAGTGGTCCTAATAAAAAGTTAGTTATAACTAACTCTTGTTAGTTAGTAACGGATATAAGCCTCTCTATATAAGAGTCTTTTATGTAATTGTAACTAGTTCTTTGAGTGTGGGTTTTTCACTAATAAACAGATACACTAATACTCTATTTTCCTCTTCTTATTTTCTTCTCATTTCTTCTGGTTCTGGAATATATCTTCCAAGAACAATTTCATGGCATCAGAGCCATAAGCGGAGCATCTTGCAAGTTTTTCCAATCCTATAGTCGAAGGTTTCAACTGAGGTGTAAAATTTGAATCAAGATCTGGAGAGTGCAACATGGTGAGTACAAAAACTGAAGTCTCAGGGCCAGTTAACTAGTCATGGCGGATCTCAACCCAATGCGATCGATTATAATCACCTTCTGTTCCTCAATCTATCAGATGTCAGTGGTGTCTAAATTATATCATTTCAACTTACAAGTATCAAAAATTACACAATTTGATATAAACCCATGCGAGTAGCCTTGTTAGGTAGAAATAACTTTGGTATGGTAGATGGAACTTGTGCTAAAGATAAGTTTTCAAGTGAATTGGGGAACCATTGGGAAAGAGTAAATGCAGTGGTGCTGGCTTGGATAATGAACTCTGATGCTAAAGAATTACTTGGGGGTATAATGTATGCCTCTATAGCGAAAGCAGTATGAGATGACCTACATGAAAGATTTCATAAGGTTGATGGTGTGAGAACCTTTAATCAGCATAAGAATATTGCTTCTTTGAGTCAAGAAAATATGTTTGTTTGTGTGTATTTTTCAAAACTTAAAGATTTGTGGGATGAGTTTGAAGCACTAGTTCCAGCACCAGGTTGTGATTGTGATATGTTTAAAGAGTTTGTGTTACAACTTCAAAAGTTGAAGTTGTTTCAGTTCTTGATGGGTTTGAATGAGTCATGTATTCAAGCAAGAAGTCAAATTTTGCTCATGAGTCATTTGCCCCTAGTAAATCAAGCTTATGCATGATTGTGAGTGATGAAAGTCATAAGGCTGGAGCTACAAATGCTGGAGTATTTGGAGTGAGACAAGCTACACAGTTGACAGATTTTAAAGTAGCTATGTACTCAAGAAGTTAGGGGCAAAGGCTTAAGAAAAACTATGATGTTTAATGTGATTTATGTAAACTAAATGGTCACATTAGGGAGAATTGTTGGAAGTTAAATGGGTATCTTCCTGACTTTAAGGCAAAGAGAAAACAAAAGTTAGAAGGAGGAGCTGCCTACAATGTGTTGGTTGGTCAGTTGGATGAGCAATGCTCTCATGCCAAGCCAATGACAGGTGATTAGGAAAGTTCTGAGGTCATGGTAAGTCAAATGGGTAAAGCAGCCTTCACTCAGGAACAATATAGTCAGATTCTGCAAATGATCCACACAAACAATATGTCAACACAAGAAACTGGTTCAGCAGATGTGGCTAATGTTGCAGGTATTAGCACTGTTTTCTTCAATCTTCTAAGCCACAACAGTGGATCATAGATACAGGGGCTACACATCATATAATGTCTGAGTTAAGTCTGCTTGATGAGTCTTCTGTAGTACAGCTTGAGATAGTAAAGAAGGTTGTCTTCTTAATGGTGATACATTTATAGTTGCTAATGTCAGTAGGAGCTGTTTGACAGAGGGAAATAATATCTCTAATGTTCTCCATATACCCCAGTTTAGTTATAATCTACTCTCAGTGCCTAAGGTAACCAAGGAATGGCAGTGTAATTTCTGTGTGTTCTAGGATCTTTACATTGAGAATGTGAGAGCAATTGGAAAGATTAATGGTGGACTATATTTTCTAGTTGGTCAGAGTGCTAAGAAGCCAATCAAGTGTGAAGCAAATGAAGCATTGGTTGCAAGTACTCTAGAGAAGAAGCAAGCAGAGGTAGACCTGTGGCATATGAGGTTTGGACATGTATCTACTAATGTACTCAAAAGAATTTTGTCTGTTGAGAAGTTTGTGGTTATAGATGATAGACTAAAAAAATGCACCATGTGTCCTAGTGCAAAGCAGACTAGGTTGTCATTTCCTTCTAGCAATATTAAAACTACTTGTTGCTTTGATCTTGTGCACATGGACTTATGGGGTCCTTATAGAGTTCCCACTATGAATGGTAATAAATACTTCTTGACAGTTGTTGATGATTTCTCAAGAGTGACTTGGGTGTTTTTGTTAAAATTAAAGACTGATGTGTTTGTTCATATTAAGCAGATTATCAGTTATGTGCAGACTCAATTTCATAAGATAGTAGAAGTGGTAAGAATAGATAATGGGTATGAATTTGTGAATTCACTGTGCAATTGCCTATTTAAAAGCCTTGGGATTATTCATCAAATAACATGTGCTTACACTCCTCAGTAAAATGGAGTGGCTGAAAGAAAGCACAGATACATTTTAGAGGTCACACGAGCACTAAGGTTTCAAGAAGAAATTCCAATAAGGTTGTGGGGGTATTGTGTGTTAGCAGTTGTATATATCATAAATAGATTGCCAAGTTCAGTTATACATTACCAAACCCCATATGAAAGGTTGTATGAGAAGAAGCCAAACTGTGATCATCTTAAGGTAGTGGGTTGTTTGTGTTATGCTAAGGTAGTTAATGAACATGAAAAATTGTTGACTAGAACAAAACTCAATATGCTTATGGGTTTTTCTGATACACAAAAGGGTTATGTGTTGTATGATATGGTGAGTAAGACTTTCTCTTTAAGTAGGGATGTCTCTTTTAGAGAAGATGTATTTCCATCCAAGAAAAAAATTAAGGCTCCTCAAGAGTCTCAGTATGTGTTTCCCTTAAGTGATCAGCAATATAGGTTAACTGACACAACTGCAAGTGGTGAGATAGTTCAAGTTGTTCCTGGAATAGGTGATGAGGTTCATAGATCTATACGTTCACAAGATACAGTCTTAGACTCTCAGAGTAATCAGCATGAGGTGACACAAGAATCTACTGGTACAGATATGTCTCATAAGGTACACGATCAGAGGAAGTCAACTAGAGACAGGAAAACACCAATTTGGATGACTGATTTTGTCTCCTTAAACATTCACAAAGAAGTGCCCTATGCACTGTCAAAGTATGTGTCTTATGAGAGGTTATCTAAAGAGTACATGGCCTGTGTAGCAGCCTCTTCATCAGTTACTGAACCAGCCACCTACTTAGAGGCAAGCAGAGATCCAAAGTGGGTTCAGGCTATGAAAGATGAAGTAGAAACTTTGAATCACAACCATACTTGGGATGTGGTTGATTTACCTAAAGGAAAAAAACCTATTGGAAGCAAGTGGGTGTATAAGGTAAAGTATAAAGCCTCAGGTGAGATAAAGAGGTTTAAATCTAGGCTTGTTGCAAAAGGATGCAATTAAATAGAAGGAATAGATTTTAAAGAGACTTTCTCTCTAGTGGTAAAGATGAAAACAGTAAGAACTATACTGGCAACAACAACAAGGAAAAGATACGTCCATCAGATGGATGTCTATAATATTTTTCTAAATGAAGATCTAACTGATAAGATATATATGGACCTGCATCAGGGATTTGCAAGCCAGGGGGAGAACAAGGTGTGTAGACTAGTCAAATCCCTATATAGTTTAAAACAGGCTTCTAGACAATGGAATACAAAGTTGACATAAGCTTTGGTGAGGTTCAAGTTTGTTCAAAGTCAATATGATCCCTCTTTGTATGTTAAAAGGACACCTAAAAGAGTTACACTTGTATTAGTGTATGTAGATGCTATGTTGGTCACTGGTGACAGTCTGAAGCTGATAGAGGAAACCAAAACCACTTTGCAATAAGCTTTCAAGATGAAAGATTTAGGAGAGTTGAAATTTTTCCTTGGTATTGAATTTGCAAGATCTGACAAAGGAATACTAATGCATCAAAAAAGATATGCATTAGAACTATTGTCTGAATTGGGATTGGGAGCAGCTAAGCCAGCTGGAGCTTTCATAGACTACAACCTGAAACTCACTTCAAGACAATTTGATTATCATGTCAAGCACATGAAATCAAGTGATGATCCTCCTACTAATCAAAGGGCATGCCAAAGGTTGATTGGGAAACTGCTTTATCTAACAATGACTAGACCTAATATAGCATTTAGTGTACAAACTTTAAGTCAATTTCTACAAGATCCTAAAAAATCACACATGAAAGCTGCAGTTAGAGTGGTAAGGTATGTCAAAAATCAGCTAGGGTTAGGAGTTCTTTTGTCTAGTAGTTCAAAAGAAAAGGTCAGTGCCTATTGTGATGTTGACTGGGCATCTTGTCCACAAACTAAAAGGTCTGTAACTAATTATTTTGTGAAGCTGGGAGATTCAGTAGTATCTTGGAAGTCAAAGAAACAGACTACAGTTTCCAGAAGCTCTGCAGAGGCAGAGTTCAGGAGTCTTGCAGCTGTTGTAGCAGAACTAGTATGGATACTAGGTTTGATAAAGGAAATTGGTGGTGAGATAACACTTCCAGTTAGTGTCTTCAGTGATAGCAAGTCTGCAATGCAAATAGCAGCAAATCCTGTTTATCATGAGAGGACAAAAACATATTGATGTTGATTGCTATTTCATCAGAGAAAAACTACTTCAAGGAATTATTACTACAAGCTACATTTCAACACAAGAGCAGCCATCAGATATGTTAACTAAGGGGCTTACTAGAGTTCAACATAATTATCTTAATTCCAAGCTAGGACTGTGTGATATTTTCTCTCCTTCCTAGCTTGAGGGGAAGTGTTGAGAGCAAGGAAAATAAAGTTGTTAGTGGTCCTAATAAAAAGTTAGTTATAACTAACTCTTGTTAGTTAGTAACGGATATATGTCTCTCTATATAAGAAAGTCCTTTATGTAATTGTAACTAGTTCTTTGAATGTGGGTTTTTCACTAATAAACAGATACACTATTACTCTCTTTTCCTCTTCTTCTTTTCTTCTCCTCTCTTCTCGTTCTGGAATATATCTTCCAAGAACAATTCAATTTTTTGTTAAATAATTTAAACAATATTTTGAGAGAATGGAAAAGAAGTTTTATTAATCTTGTTGGTATAAATAAAATATAAGAAAATAAATAAATTTTGTAAGAAATGACTGTATTAAATTATAATCTATTAGTTAGTCAATTTTGACATAAGTAAATTTAGACAAAATTGGAGAGTCATTTGTACTTTTGTCCCTATTTTGAGTCTATAATTTTTGTCTCATATTATAATTTTTTAAAAAAAAATAAATTATCACTCCCCACTTTTAAAGAATTTATGTCCCATTATATATACCATATAAGTTTAATTATTAAGTGAGACAAATTAAAATTAACTCGTTCATTTAAAGGGTAAATCATACGATTAGAGGATAGGAATTGGAATGATAATACATTCATCTATGCAATCATTTTGATTGGCTTAAATTTAACTAATCACTTGTTTAGCACCTGTACCTACTAATTATCACATGACAGTTTATACAAAAATTAACATAATAAGAACAGGAAATATGGTAAGTGTTCTTGTCAATAAGTACTCCGAACTTTCACTAAATAGATTTAAAATAGAAAGAAATAATTAAACATACAAAAAAAATCAAAGAAAAATCAACATCGATTATATATACATAAAAATAATTTTAGTTATATATAAATAATATATTTTTCTATCAAAACAAATATAAAATAATTGTGTTTGATCCTCAATGATGGATCTAGGATTTTTAATAAGCGGTTCAAAATGTGAAGAAGTAAACACACGAACTAATCGAAGGGGGTTTGACATCTATTATATACACATAAAAAATAATTTTAGTCAGGCATAATTAGGAGTAATATTTTCTGACAAAGAGAATTCAAACCCCCAAACAATATGCTAAATCCGCCCCTGTTGACCCTTTCTAACTCTGCCCTTAGAAAGATGCTCATCTTCATTGTAATATGATCCTCAAGCTAAAGAACAAGTATTTATCCATCTATATCCATGTCCTTTCCTGAAAATTTTATAGTATTAAACAATAGGTCTACAATATTACATAAGCTTCATTTCAAGAACATGCACAAATAGTTTTCTAATTGAAATATTGGAACGCAAAATTAGTAAAGGTTATAGGGCACTTTTGACATGAAAGATAAAGATAAATAAAAAAAAATTATGTGTTAGATATTTTATTAAATTAATTATTTCATTTTTTTAATATTTAAAATAACCAATTCTGTCATTTTAATACATCTTATGAAATTGATGGATTGTTATTTATTTATCTAACCAACCAACCGTATGCATGATAAATAATCCTATATTTTATCTCATGGGATTACTATTCAATCCTGCATATCAAACGAACCAGTCTTTTACAAACTTATTTATTGTATGTATAGTTCATATAGGATCCCAACAAACTTGTTACGTTTCAATCATATATTTTTTTTTAAGTCTTTTATAAACTTGTTTATTGTGATGTACAGATCACATTAGTGGCGGATCTAGGATTCGGGTTCAATAACACTAAAAGAGCCTTAAGCACCCATCCAAGAGCCAATGGGACAATCAGATCATTTATTCATTGGGTGCTCTATGTCCGAGACGAGGTTAATGGGTGCTTGAGCATCCGGCGGACTCCATGTGGGTCCCTCCCCTGGCTCACATAGGATTCCAACAAACTTGTTACGTTTCAATTATATATTTTTTCAAGTCATTCATAAACTTATATTATTATGATGTATAGCTCATATACGATCCCAACAAACTTGTTACGTTTCAATCATATATTTCTTCTTTTTAAAAAATGTGACACATAACCCTCTGACTGTTCATGAATAATTGGAGTTACTAATTTTCGCATGGATATCATTGAAAGATTCCATGGATAGAGGAGGAGCACAAATACTTTAGTGAGAACGTGCGAGAGATTGACTAGATTTAAGGAGAAGGAGATGTAGATCGAAGAAGAACGAAGCAAAAGTGATTAGACAGTACACGACATCTTCAACTCATCAAAAATATGAACTTAAATAAAAAAAATATTGTGGTCAAATAAGATAGACGGTTAGTAAGTAAGCGAGGTGGGGTGCAAGGATATAGCACCCCTAATTATACATCAAAAAGTTTATTCGGACTCGATTCATACATCAAAATAAATAGGTTCAGATCATGCATGTATACATAAGAATTATCATTTAATTATAATTAAGTGATAGTAGTATATATTTTTAACTCAAATTTATTATTTAAATATAACAAATTAGGTAATTAGCATAATTATTGGTATATCTATTCTACGACTTAATATCAGTATTCTTTCAGTTTCATAATCCTTTTTACAGAGATCTCTAAGAAATAAAATAGGGGCAATTGCTAAATAAAGTACAATTCTTTTTTTGGTAACTTATTTCTTCATTCAAATGGTAGCAAATAATAAATCACTTTCTCTACTATTTTTTTTAATTCAAAGTCTGATATTCATTTTTTTATTTGACAAATTCGAATTCACACGTCTATTTTTTGGGATAAAATGTGATTCCATATCTATGACTTGAAATCTCTCATCAAGTATGGAAAAATACATACCACTCTACTATAACCTTTAAATATTATGAAAGTAATACTATTACTTCTTCTATTCATTTTTACTTGTCCACTATACTAAAAATAGTTGTCCAATAATATTTATATAGTTTAAAAAATCAAGAGATAATTTACCCTTTAGTGTCTATATCTAATACATTTTTCAAAGCAATAAATTTAATATATTCAAAAAAAATATATAGTAACATTACCCTTATTATTTATCATTTCTTAAAATATGTGTCAAGTCGATAGTGAACAACTATTGCTGGACAGAGAAAATACAGAAAAGTGATCTAATTTAATCTTAAGTCGAAGTAAAATCAGAGATTTGTTGTCGAAATAAATCGAGCTTCCAATATCTTCTTCCATGCGTTTTGATGTAAGTTTTAAAGCAGAACTGAATTATCTGAATTTTTACTTTATCGGTAGGAGTTCGACTTTTTTTTTTTTTAACAAACAAAGGTACCCACTTGCAACTTTGTAGATTGAATAGGAACTAAAAATAGGAAGACAAGAATCACGAGAATCATTAAAGTCTCTATTAAATTTAATACCGACTTTGCAACTTGTAGCCACAAATCCCTTCTAATAATATTCAATGCCAAAAGCCAACAATAGAGCTGAGGTGAGAAACAGCAAAGCCTCTTGCAACTTGCCTATATAAATTATTCAAATATTTCCAACTTGCATATATAAATTATTCAAATATTTGCAACTTGCTGTATTTTATTTTATTGATATAGATAGATAAGATAATTGGATTCTTTTTTTAAAATAAAAAATTGTTTACTAAAGTCACCTTCCAACTTGCAGAGTATCTTGTTTGATTCTACACCATGTTCTGTTCTTTTCTTTTTTTAAAAAAATAAATAAATTATTGTTTATTTACTCTATATACATAATGTGAATACACTTTTCAAAAGGAAAAAAATAGCTATTACTCCCCATTTCATATTAATTGAATTATTGAGGTGTTTCACACCCTTTAAGAAACGAAAATTAAGACATAAATTTTAGGCTTAACTTTCCATTTTTATCCTTATTAATTACTCCCTCTGTCCCTAATTACTTGTCCACTTTTCCTTTTATAGTTGCCCCTAATTTGTTGTCCATTTTGACAAATCAAGAAAGAATAATTTTTTTTACCTATTATACCCTCAATTAAATGACTAATTACTTTGAAAAATGCAGAACTTTTCATCCAATTCATAATTAATAGGGGTAAAATGATAAACTCACTATGTCATTAATTAATTTCTTAATAGGTGTGTCAATTCAAAAGTGGACAAGTAATTAGGGACAGAGGGAGTATTATCAAAATTATAATTAAAATAACTAAATATTAATTAATAACTAATTCCAATACTAACTAATGAAGGGTAAAATTGGAAAATATTCTAAAAATAGTCTTGAAAATTGAACAAGTTAATTTGAAAAATAAAAAATATCTCAATAATTCAATTAATATGAAATGGAGGGAGTACCTATTATTTGTGAGTTTTACCGTTAATAAGCGAAGGAAAAGAAAAATAACCACAAAACGTGAAAAGAAGAGAGTATTTACTCGTTCCGTATCATATTAGTTACTTACCTTCCCTTAATCGATAAGTACTTATTTAAATCAAAATTGAAAAGGGTGTATTGTACTACGTACATTTAATTTTGTCTTAGTTTAGGTACCTATGTGATTACTTAATTTAATCTAATTGGCTTTTAGGAATTATAAATGATCAAGTTTAGCTAGCTAGTAACCATTGGGTGCATTCAAGAGTCGGCTAATTCATGCATGTGCACTTTCAACTTAATTGTTGCTTATAAATCAAATCATTTCGTTCATTCTTTCGTTGCGATTAAGCTATGTATATTTAATATATTTACTTCTAAAAACAAATCAAATCATCACTATATTAGACAATTATTAAAATTAAGATATCTGAATCTATCTCACACCATAGTAAAGAAATCGATAAAGAAAACAATATAGACAAAATTATAGAGTATGAAATTGATTAAGGAAAGTACAAGATTAATTTGATCAAGAACTTATCTTCAACAAGGGATGACAAGGAGATTAACACACACCTAATAAAGGTGCAACGAAACAATCATTCATCGCATATGATATCATCAGATCATCACCACAAGCATCATCGATTTAGTTGTCTTCATTAATTCTGATCCACAAACCTGTTGCTCGAACTCTTCAAAAAGTATGAATATATGCGTATCAAATTCTTCAAAAATATTACCTATTTTTGAAATATCCGACACGAATATGATGAAAAAATGAAGAGTCAGAGCAACTTGATCCACAATACATATATCCACAATACATATTCAAAATTCACGAAGATTTTCATCTGCTTGAATTCCGTGAGATCTGAGATAACGATTGAAGGTTGCATTTCACGATTGTGTCCACAAAAACGCACGTCTCTTCTCTAGTATTACCAGGCGGTACATCAACGACGTACGATTCCACAACGATCGTCTCCGCCGCCGCTCCATTGCCGGAGCTCGGTTCCGTGTGGAGCGTAGTCACAGATCGGTAATTGGCTAACCGGTGGTCCCCACCAACAACGCTAAAACTGATGACGTGCTGTTCGTCGTCGAGGATCTCAAGCCTCTCCGTGCTTCTAGCAGCAGGGAGACCGGAAATCACACGGACTTCCCGTAAAGTACCGACGTCACCGTCACCGACAACAACATGACAGCTCTTAACAAAATGCTTATACGCCTGCGGATTGTCAAATCGGCGGACCACCGACCATACGGTGGAGACGGGAGATGAGATCCGCTGAATCACGGCGGAGCAGCACTGGTCAGGACTTACAGTGTGAGTATGGTACCGGGAAACAGAATCGGGTACTTCCGTCGAACAGGGAATCGGCATGCGCCTCTGTAATTGATGATGAGATTCCTTGTAAGCAAAATCATGAGTATTGTTAGAGCTAATTCGTTGGAGTAAAACAGATGAATCTGAAGAACTGGGAGGCATTTTTTTGTTGCTGATTTGAAAATTGAGAGAAAATGAAAAAGTGGTGATGATTTCTTCTCTCTTGTGTTTTATGGGTGTGATTATGTTGTATATATACAGTGTAGAAAATAGAGGTAATTAAGAGAGAGTTGGTTGAAGTTGCGAAAAAGTAATAAAAAAAGAGATGGGGGTTCACCGTTCACGTGAGGTTGACAAAAAAAGTGGGGCTAGTGGGAGCAAAAAAATGAGATCAAGTTGGTGCATAAAAAAGAGGGCTAAAGGGGTACAGGATAAGATACTGCACCCAGGTGGGGTAGCGATAATGAATTTTTCAATGGCATTACAAAAGAATCGTGTGATGAGCTCGATTAAAAGTCGGAGAAATTAATTTTGAATTATGAATATAAATAAAATAATACATAAATATGTTCTTTCATTTTATTTCATATTTATGTCCTTCAAATTTAGGTGTGCATAAATAGACACTTAAATTTGAGTAAAATTTCACAAATAAACACATGAGTCCTATGTCACATAATACATACAGAACACCTGTAGGACACAAATTGCATGAGGATGTAGCATAGGGTGTGTGTTTATTTGTTCATTTTATACAAGTTTAAGTATTTACTTGTGTATATCTAAAGATGGAAGACATAAACGTAAGCTAAGGGCCTATGACCAAGTTAAATGATATATTTATGTATTATGTCATTAAATAATCACACTCTAAACCAATTGAGTCATCCCAAAAGGATTGTTTCAACTTATTTATAACCCTTCTCCTCTCATCTATTTCCATCTTTATTCTTCTTTATTTAGTTCATTTGTGTATAAAATTCTTTTTAATTTTAGTGTTAAAAAAGTATTTTTTTTTTAATTTTAATTTTAATTTTTATTACATTTTTAAAAAAAATATTTTTAGTGTTAAAAAAGTATTTTTTTTTTAATTTTAATTTTAATTTTTATTACATTTTAAAAAAAAATATTTTAAGACGGATGATATTATAACAAGGTCAATGACAAATCAAGTCTTCAATACCCACCAAAGTCAGACTCTTCTGTTTTACCGCAGAGATTTGGGGAACCAATCATCTCCCTCAATTCTATATTTCTAAGATTTAAATAACTTATACGTATAGGCGGAGTTAAAATCTAAATTTTATAAGTTTAAATTTTAATTATTTCAAACTAAATAATTTATACGTAGTTAATAAATTTTCTAAAGATTAAATTAGAATTGGACAAATTCGCAATAGCTCTGTCCATATTGTTCATAGATTCTTCTCTACTATTTATTCTTATAGCTTTCTGAATTTTTATACATAAATTTATATTTTATCTCAAAAGTTATGAATTCAATTAAACGAATAGCTATAATAATAATAGGTTCATCCTTGAACCCCACCATACATACACTCTTTAGATAAACCACTTTTTGTTGTTTATTGTGAAAACTACCATTGGAATTACCTTATGATATCCACTCATATGGTATCTATCTCTTGAGATATTCCAATTGGGTGGGCCACTTTTCTCTAAGCTCAACTAGTTAATACTTCCTTCGTTTCAAAAATAATGACCTCCTTTCTTTTTTAGTCCGTTTAAAAAAGAATGATATCTTTCTTTTTTTGGTAACATTTTAATTTAGTTTTTCACGTGGCATGTTTAAAGCCACAAGATTGAAGAGCAATTTAGTACATTTGACATAACTTTAATTTAGGACCACAAGATTCAAAAGTCTTCTTTATTTTCTAAAACTTTGTGTCAAGTCAAACCAGATCACTCTTTGTGAAACGGAGGGAATAATATTATATAGGACATACTATTGTAGATGAGAAATTCTATCTCTACTGTCAACTCTCTAGTAGATAACATTCTTAGGTCATGTACTTATCTTTTGTACTTATCATTTTGAGCCAAAATATATGATGTTCGGAATTTACTGATCTGATCTGATTAATTTAATTTATATGATATAAAATTCATTAACTAGTCAATATATCTACTTTTAATAGAGATCTTATAATATTGCCATCCTAATTCAAACAAATACAATTTCATTATGATATCTACTTTGGTAACCACTTAAATCATACCATGTAACAAAGGTAAAAAATATTATATATAAGATATTGATAACCCCTTCATATGAGGGGATTCAGAAGTTATATCATGTCATTGGTTTGAATGATTGAATCTCAAGTCTGACGTTTTAAATCGCGTTAAATAAAATTCAAACTCTATTATATATATATAGGGAATTGAATGAACAATTTATATTGTTTTTGATATCACGAAATCCCCTAATAAAGGGAATGCATCCCTTTCTGTTTTGTGTTTATACGGAACATCTATAAGGAAGTACATAGAGGAATAAATTATCTTGCTATAATAAAAGTCGATAATATTAACTACGTATATAACCTAAGCTCAATAAAATATGCTAAGAGAAGGTGGGAAATGACATGCTAACAGTGTCTACCATATGAAGTTCCTGGGGTGATGTTTTGGCCACCACTCAACAAACTCAAATATATATTTTTCTTAGCAATAGGCAATTTTTTTTTAACAAAAATAATAATATTAATTAGCTATTGACTCAATTATTTTTTTAAAAATATGAATAACTTATGTTTTCCAAAAGTTGGTGACATCCAATCTAGGCGCATTAAATGATAAAATGATAACTAAAATATATGGGCATGTCCTTGATATATATTTTGTTGGTGATCAATACCTCAAGTGGATGAAATAAAATAAATTAAATTCCAAATGGAAGTTTTATAATAGTTGGAGGATAATTTATTTATTTTCAATTTCACATGGTTCCTTCCTAAAGTCTTCTATATACTTTCAATTCCCTTTCGTTTGGTTCTTTGGTACTTTTTCCGCACTTATTGATAAGAGTAGATAAAGATAATAAAAGAAGAAATGAAAATTATTATTATTATATACATTATTGTTTTAGTTTTGAGAATCGATCATTTCCAGATTTTATATGAAAATATGAAGGAGATAAAAAAAATAGTATGTTAGTCAAATAAAAGGTGATAAAAAAACATGCACTTAAATCAATTAAACGGACTTAAAAATTCAACCAACAAATAAAAGGTGATAAAAAAATATGCACTTAAATCAATTAAATGAACTTAAAAATACAACCAACTTGAGCTGGTTCTCCACTAAAAAAAACCATACATTATAATTTTATTGGAATATTGACTACAAGAAAAGTGTGAATTACATGGGGATTTTCCTAGGAATTAGTCTGAAAATTTGCAGGAAAATAAGTTTCCTACGGATTTTCATACTAAATATGTAATTCACAACTTTCTTGTAGTGATTATATTATAGTGATAGTTTATTTTGACATTATATATAAATGTCTTTTAATTTGGCTTTAGTTGATATTTACTATCTTCAACTTGAGTGTGCACAAGTAGGCATTTAAACTTGTATAAAATTGAATAAATGGACACATTTGCCTTACGTGGCATCCTACATGGCACATTTTGTGTCCTATTTGGCATCATACTTATATTATGTCATGTATAACGTATGCGTCTATTTGTTCATTTTATACAAATTTAAGTGTCTGCTTGTGCACGCCCAAAATTAGAGGGCATAGATCTCAGCTGAAGCCAAGTTAAAAAATATATTTATATATTATGTCGTTTATTTTCTCATATTATAAGATTATTATAGTCCAACTATACGACTATTTGCTTTTCGTATATATGTAGAGGCAATATGACGGTAAGCGTTGGGACAGATAGAAAAATACAAGACAATTTTGTAATGAGAATACAATAAGTATGTTTCAAAATTATTGTATATAATTAATATAATAATTAGAATAACATATAATTGTATAATGTAATTCCAATGAAATTCTTAGCTTCATGTTTGATTGCACAATTATAATTATATCATTTAATATTCTTACACTATTAAAAATAAGTTAATTCTGAAGAATCAAATATTTTTTTCCAGATGAACATGTAAATAAGTTTTAATGTATGAGTAAGAAATATTAAAAACAAAAAGAAGAAGATATAGTTGTAATAATTATACTATGTAATAACCCACAACTTTTTGCTCGTAGAGTATATTGCCCCCTCAATTACACTTAATTTTATACTGATTATAGTAATTATCTTTTGTAATAACCACCAATTTTTTGCTTCTCTTGAAAATTAGAGAGTATAATCCTTCCCTCAATTACACCTGATTCTATACTAACAAAGTAATTACCAAATAATTACACCTAAATTTGGAACCTTCCAAACAAGCCCTAAATAAGAAGTCACATTACTTTTTAAAAAATTAATATGTATTCTTTGACATTCAAAAAGAAAAGTCAGTATGTATTAATTTTTTTGGACTAAAAGATGTTGGTCAAATATGATGAAGTTGAAACTATAGTAGTATTTCCCCCTAATCTGAAGTTTGTTACTCATATTGAATTTCAACTAATCCAAATTACCACATTGCAGTGCCCATTTCTGATGCTACTGCTCTCAACAAAATATTTTTTTAATTAGATAGGCCCTCCTGATGATAGTGGAAGTTTACTTTGACCATTCTCCATAGAAAATTGGAACTGATACAATGCTACAAATGCAGATGATTGTAATCCACAAATGATTTTTGTGAACCTATTTAAATTTTAAACCATTTGCCAATTTGCTGCCTATATTAAATTCACATATATGTAGGGTGGTTAAGTGGTCATACTTCATATCAATGTGGTACCTTTATAAGTAGCAAGTTGTACGTTGTAGTTAATAATTTATTGTACTTGTATATATAGTATAGTCAAGTGATCATATCTTTATTTAATTTTCCATATATATATAATAACATCTTCATTGTTACTTGTCCACATCCATTGTATAATTCGTTTTTAGATAGATTATCTTGTTGTCCTCTTCCTAATTTTATAAAAAGTGATCACACAAATATATTGTAGAGTAGTGTATGGTGACTTTATGTATAATATCTGATGTTTGCATCAAATTAATATAAATATATGTCACACCCCGAAATAGAGGGCGCAACTGGCACTCGATACCCTATTAGATCGAGTTACCCACTAAAACATACTAACTAACTAAACTGTGAGACAAAAAGATTGGGCAGCACAACCTCTAAAAAGTGAAGCCTGGACCCTGAAGGTCATGACTTGAATGAGACTAAACCATACAAACAATGGTAGACAAGCCAAAATAAAATAAAGATGTTCTAGCTAGCCGACGAGGCCACAACTGAAGACATACCTACTTACACACACATATATATACATGTCAAGTCTATTGGCTGGAGATTGAAACATACAAAAGAAAACCCAGAATATTGTGTGCACAATAGCCTCTATGAGTGACATAAGGATTGTCGGGACAAGGCCCCGACTATACCCAAACTGTACAACAAAAGTAAACATCCTCTAAAAGCCCCAAGATAAGATGGAGCTTACCAACTCACAATTGAACATGAATCCTAGCGGGTGGGTTAATCAGAATCCTTGCCTGAACCTGCTCGCACGAAACAAAAAGCAGCGTCCCCAGGCAATGGGAGGTCAATACGAATAAAAATGTAATGGTATGTAAAGCGGAAAGTAGCATCATAAATAGTTACTGAAAAAGGGTAATAGAGATACCACTTGAAACTGAAACTCAAATAATCTCCATGGCTGACATTTGGCCTCCTACTATTTAAATATGCATGGTATGCTCGTATAATCGTATGTCGCAAATACATATATATATATGCAAATGCATGACATACCCAACCAAATGCTAGCAATAGTGGAGCTTCCCGGTAGCTAACCGGCATCATATACGCCAACCTATGGCCATCAGTGTCTCATACGTAGCAATAGGCCCCATACCTCCCGATTATAGCTCGGGAGTAGAATGCATAGCATGTCATGGATTTATAAGACTTATATGTTACTATTGTCATGTTGCCAATCTTGGCCCGTTTGTAGTCTTGTTCTCATAACCCCATAATCACTTTCGTATTATAACATGTAACAATCTCATGGAATCTCATATGTTCTTCCAAATAAGCTTGAAAAGTGTCACGACCCGGGAGCACCCCCTAGTCGCAACCGGTGTACTCGACCTCGAAGAGGTCTAATACAAGCCTCTTAGCATTCATTCATCGCATAGACACTAAAACCATAAGGAATTTAAAACTTTCTTTACCAAGAAAACATTGCATAA